>JAODAL010071541.1:0-15488 GCA_025379985.1 Phyllomedusa bahiana
CCCCCCCCCCCCCCCCCAAAAAAAAAAAATTTGGAGTCCGGAAAGTTAGAATTCTTAAATGTTTGTTTGATGATTTCTGCAGAGGCTAGTTGTGGCCGGGAGAAGTCATCATAGCAGAGTGGCTAGGATGGAGAGCAAAAGGGAAAGTAAATAAATTCCGCAAGAGAAGATGCCACTTGTGAGTCCCTGTATGTAACTGCAGTGTAATCATTCATATGGCGGTCAACCCTGCATTCAACTGGTATCTAGCACTATATGATCATTGTATGGTAGTAATATACAGTCTGCAGAGCCTGTGTACACTGATAACTACCACTCTATGGTCACTGTATGGTAGTTATATACAGTCTGCAGAGCCTGTGTACACTGGTCTACCACTATATGGTCACTCTATGGAGGTAATAAACAGTCCGCAGAGACTGTGTACACTACTATCTACCACTATATGGTCACTGTATGGTAGTAATATACAGTCTATAGAGCCTGTGTACACTGGTATCTACCATTATATAGTCACTGTATGGAGGTAATATACAGTCTGCAGAGCCTGTGTACACTGATATCTACTCCAATATGGTCATTGTATGGAGGTAATATACAATCTGCAGAGCCTGTGTACACTGGTACCCAGGGCTGTCATCAGTCATCTATCAACAGTTTCAGAGTCCCATACAGCCAAATCAAATGGGGCCCCCACCCATTACTAGTTCCTATTTTTTAACATATCAGTGGGCCTGTTTTTGATTAGGGCCCCTGACAGGAGTACTGCCCGTACTGCCCTATAGTCATCCCTGCTGGTACATAACACTATGTAGTCACCTTATGGAGGTAATATACAGTCTGCAGAGCCTGTGTACACTGGTACCTACCACTATATGGTCAATGTATGGAGGTAATATACAATCTGCAGAGCCTGTGTACACTAGTACCTACCACTATATGGTCACTGTAAGGAGGTAATATACAGTTTGCAGAGCCTGTGTACACTGGTACCTACCACTATATGGTCACTTTATGTAGGTAATATACAGTCAGACGAGCCTGTGTACACTAGTACCTACCACTATATGGTCACTGTATGGAGGTAATATACAGTCTGCAGAGCCTGTGTACACTGGTGTCTACCACTATATGGTCACTGTATGGTGGTAATATACAGTCTGCAGGGAGCCTGTGTACACTGCTATCTACCACTACATGGTCACTGTATGGTGGTAATATACAGTCTGCAAAGCACATGTACACTGGTACTATCACTATATGGTCCCTGTATGAAGGTAATATACAGTCTGCAGAGCCCATGTACACTGGTGTCTACCACTATATGATTACTGTATTGAGGTAATATACAGTCTGCAGAGCCTGAATACACTGCTATCTATCACTATATGGTCACTGTAAGGAGGTAATATACAGTCTGCAGAGCCTGTGTACACTGGAATCTACCACTATATGGTCACTATAATGGTGGTAATATACAGTCTGCAGAGCCTGTGTACACTAATATCTACCATTATATGATCACTGTAAGGAGGTAATATACCGTTTGCAGAGCCTGTGTACAATTGGTGTCTACCACTATATGGTCACTGTATGGAGGTAATATACAGTCTGCAGAGCCTATGTACACTGGTATTTACCACTATTTGGTGAGTATATGGTGGGAATATTAATAGAAGGGTAATGATTTAGATTCAGGAACAGTCCCAATCCTCCTGGATAGTAAATAAACTATTCAATGTTCAGTAAAGGTGGGTGACCGCAAACCCCTCAAGTAGCTTTCTTCCACAGAAGTTGCACAGTTGTGTGTAGTAGGTGTGACTTTGTGACGGGGGTGTGGTTTATTATAATGGAGGTGTGGTTTATACCAATTCTGGGGGCGGCAGTGAGTGCACCCCAACTCTGTGTCTCTCTGAAGGCTACTTTCAAAAGTTTCCAAGTATGACACAAAGCCAGCTGTGGAATAAGAGCCGTGTTAGGCCTGTGGGGTGGGATTTAGTCAGGAGAGAGATAGGTGACTGTTGTATTTGGGCTGAGCCCTTCTCCTGTTGTAAAGAATTGAGATAAGACTGAGGCTGGAAAGAAGTAAAGAAATGCATATGGTAACAGGAACCAAGTGTATCTGTCTCCGAAGAAATATCTATGGCGTAACCTATGATGAAAAGCTGCTGTGAGTTAACCCTGCAAGACCTCCCATTGTTACTGTCCCTGTAGCCCTTCATTCGCACTCAACACACTACAACTCCCAGCACATTAACAGTAGGCTTCCACCAGCTACGCCTGCACCAGATGCCTTGCAGCTGGCATCTTACATCTTTATAAATCCCCTTGGCTGTATTACTTTTAAGAACCAGAGAATAGTGTCTGTATTACTCAGCTATACGTTATACGATATATGTTATATTTGGTGTATATTGATTTTAACCTATATGGGGAGGAAGGGGTGCCTCCACTTTGGTTTTCTGCACCCGCCCACTCTCACAAAGGGTGTCATAAGAAGTGCAGCTTGCAGGTTGGGTGTGTTTTATTTTTTCTTCTCTGTATAATGGAGGTCGGCTGACCCCGTGAGAGGCCTGGAATTGGCTCTATTGAGAGGTAAAAAAATAGTATAGGACTGCCCGATTTGAGATCACGTTGAAAGTCGTGGGCAGCTTAAACATCTTTTGATCAAAATATGTGAACGGAGAATCTCAAAGTTTTTTCATGTATTACTCAGTTGGGCTCAGGGTTGGAGCCTGCGGGTGTCATCAAGGACATCCATGTAGGGGGTATAGTAGATTTCCTGCTATGTCTTATATACCTGGAGGCCTATAGCAAACACATCTCATTGACAAGCCTAGCCTCGCCCGATATGATAAAGGTGAATCACACCCTCTGGTCTTTGATTACAGACTATTCATTTAATTAATTTCTTCTGCTGTCATACAGTAGGTAGATACCAGTATACACAGGCTCTGCAGACCGTTTATTACCTTCATACAGTGAACATGTTCTTGAAAAATGAGCTGGAATGTTTCATCTGACTGCACCTTTATACAGATCCTGTAACCCTGAGATGTGGATACAACTTTTCCCAGGTCTGTACTGGTCAGTTCCTGAAAACGTAGGACACTCAGGAGTTTATTTCTGTCCCAGGTGTAGAGAAGAGTTTCAGGGGCGGCCTGCACTGCATAGTGAAAAATTTCCTGTCTACTCATTAGGACAATGAATTAATCTTCTGCATTTACTGTGTGTACTCTCCCATACTTGATGTTAAAACCTTCTATGTGAAAAACACCTGAGAGTTCACAGCAAGGCAGCAGAACATGTCCTGGAGAACAGGAAATGCTCCGTCCATAAGAAGATCCTGGAATATTATTGCACTGAGGATGCGGCTTGTATCTGTGTGTCCTGCAGGTTGGATGGAGATCACAGGGGACACGCGGTGGAGATGCTGGATAAAGCCTCTGAGAAGAAGAAGAAGAAACCGAGAAATGTTCTACAGAAACTGATCACAAAGAGAGAGACTGAGGAAAGAGTCCAGAGTCTGGAGGAACACTGGAGAAAAGCCCAAGAGACCCCGGCGCTTAACCCTCTGATTGCCATGGTTCGTGACCGCAGCATAATCAAAAGGCTTGCTCCAGCTCTCTCGGGTGATTGGGACTCTAGAGACCCGACAGAGCCCAGGGATTGGCTGCACAGTCATCCCTGGGCACCCAGAGTAGCTCCAGGATTGTCTGTGTAACAAGCCAGCGATCAGGGCAGACTGTGTGCTTCCCTGACTGCTGCCTTTGTCAGACTGACACAGATTATATTGTATTAGCATATATAAACATGCTAATACATTACTAAGTGTAAAAAAAAAATGTAACACAGTTCTCCCTTCATGGGATTTAAAAAGAGTAAAAAACATAAAGTGTAGAAAAAATAAATATAAAAAATAATAAAATAAAAATAAATATTTAATAAAAAATAATTGTGCATACATTACACACACAAAAAAATCTACACATATTAGGTATCCACAGAACCGTAATAACCTGTAAAATTAATCTAACAATTTATTAAGTGTAAAATGGGAATGGTGTAAAAAAAATGGAAAAAAAGCAAGAAAAAAAAAATTCTGCAATAAATTATAAGTGAACTTAAACTATTCCCCCCCAAAAGTACAACTTGTCCTGAATAAAACAAGGCCTCATACAACTGCGTCATTGATGAAATAAAAAAGTTACCACTGTTGAAACGCAAGGAGGCAAAAACTAAAAAAAATGTGCTGATCATCAAAGTGGTTGTCTCACTACAAAGATTAGCTTTCAACATCTAGGGAACAGTAAATGAAGACGTTTTCCAAATATTTTGCGTTGTTCATCTTTTTTTGTTAAGGAGCTACAAGTGATTTTATCACCTTCTGAGGGCTCTCAGGTTTCCCAAGTGACCGACCTGTGTACTTCCCCACTCCTGCTGTTTGTTCTATCTGATAGCAGGAAGTAACATCATCACACAGGTCCTGGTGGCAGTGTGAGAGCTTGTGTGTTGTCTGAAAGATCAGATAAAAGACAGTAATTGCTCTACTGTTTACATTAGCTCAGAAGATTCTCCGGACCTCAGAGAAGGAGATTTAGCTAATCTAGACTGATAAACAGAGAAGTCTGAATACACGGAGCTCATATGCTAATTACAGACAGCTTGACCAGGAAGTGACAGAGCAAAGTAGCATTATTTCATTTATGCATCCTATGAAACTTTGAGATGAGACAACCCCTTTAAGTACTTTTCAGGTGTTTGGCTTAAGGGGTTAAAGAATTGACATATCAGTTCTTTGTTGGTGCTTACAGTACGCACCGAATACAAGTCTGGGTGATGCCACATATTTTACATAGGGATGAATGGCTGGCGTTTTACAGTTTTCATGTAGTAACCCAAAACAATATATTCATTGTGTGAACAGGGTCTTTTGTGGTTGAGGCCCATTAATCAGAAATAACGCACTCAATGGAGAGGGAGTGTCCCCTAGTTGTCGGCAGGCTAGTGGCAGAGGACCCAGGAGGTGGTCAAACTTTTTCTCTTTAAAAATTTTTTACATTTTTTCCTGGTTGGAAAACCCTTTAAAAGTGTTTGTTAAAGAAATCAATCCTACGTTGGTCTGACATAATCCAATGAGTCCGACATAGTCCAAAGGGGAAACCTATATAAATATAAGAACATTAAAAAAAACATGACAGTACTAAACTCCATCTCCTGCAACCCCTGAAGATCCTTCCTGTAACTGATCTTCTGGGGGTGCAGGGTATGGGAATACAAGTCTGGATGACGACACATATTTTTCATAGGGATGAATGGCTGGTGTTTTACAGTTGTCATGTAGTAACTCAAAACAATATATTCATTGTGTGAACAGGGTCTTTTGTGGTTGAGGCCCATTAACCAGATATAACGCACTCAATGGAGAGTGAGTATCCCTTAGTTGTCGGAAGGCCAATGGCAGAGGACCCAGAAAGCGGTCAAACTTTTTCTCTTTAAAAAAAAATTAAAACATTTTTCCTGGTTGGAAAACCCTTTAAAAGTGTTTGTGGTTCGTTTTCAGGTCATGTGACAGCCTTGTGGTGCCAAAAAACTCTGCTGGCTGACACCAAGCCCAAGCGCTAGTAATGGAGAGGTGTCTATCAGATACCACCATTACTAAAACTGGAATTAAATGGGAAACAAAATCACACAAATTGCACGAAAAACTTTTATTTAAATAAAATCCCCAATCACCCCTCTTTCCCCATTTTATTAAGAAATCAATAAAAGTTGGTCTGCATAATCCAATGAGTCCGACTAGCCAAAAGGGGGGAAACCTTTTTAAAAAAAAAAGAACATTAAAAAAAAATGCAGTATAAACCCCATTCTGCGGAAGGGGAAATCCCCTTTTAAAAAAGCATTGGGGGTTTATTTTGGGTAGTAAACCATTTCAGGCAAAGCTTCATTATTTTGGCAAAAGGACTTCAGAGTGGGGGGTTCCCCCCAAAAAACCCCGGGGCCAACAGCTCTTGTACAAAACGCGCACTGACTTTTATTCTATGTGGATTTTAAATAATTAAATAATTCTCTTAAATTCTCTTGGCAGGAACCAACGTCCTTACATCACCTTTCACGGGAAGACGCTACATGTACATGCTGGGACACGGAGGGAGGTTCAAAAGTTTACTGTGGTGCCAACCTTTACTAGCTACACCCCTACGGCTACGGTAGAGCTGCTTTTCCCGGTCTTTTGTTAAATGTTTCAGTGACAATGCAGAAATCTCGGCTTATGACCCCCACACCCTATGTAGAATTGGCAGAGGAGACTCGTCACACCCAGTGCTACATGATCGAGGGTGGGGTAAGAGCCTGTTATATACCGTACAGAATCACATTCGTTCAACACAAAGCACCGGGATACTTTGCACCATGGCTCTCACGTCCTGCTCCCGTATTGTGTTGAATGATGGGAATAAAATACCATTGATTGGATTTGGCACATTTGCCCCTCAGTCGGTGCGGCGCTAATGCAACCGTATGGTAGCTCCCTTATGGACTAAGGCCATTGTGATCTCGAAATACCTGCTGTTAGGTAGCCAGAAGGGGTCTTGGGGTGAAGGTGGTACTGTTGGGTTTTCCCTCTGGCTTGAGTACCCTCTATAAAGTAGGTGGCATGCATTGATATGTACCACCAAATTACCACCCTCAATCATGCAATGTTCTTCCACCGTGTTCCTGTTGCCTCTTTGCTTCAATGGTAGATGACTTAGTTGGAAAACATGCCGCTTTGGGGGGTGTATCCCCAATGCAGTCAGTGATGGCAAAATTTCGGTGTTTAACTTCTTAAATCGCCTCCGACAGTCTTTTGGCTGTGGGGGTTCTCACATTGGGGAAAAGGGGTTTTTTCCGTCAATGGGAGGAGAGTTGGTAACTGTGATGCAAACCCTTCCCAAAAGTAAAGAGAGGGCATTTGCTGCATTTCTGGGTAGATAGGGTGTGTTTTGGGGCTTAAAGGGATAATCTCCCCTCATTTATTAGCTTTAAACAAATAGGAAATGGCAAAAAAAAAAAACTTTACCAAAAACATTGCTGTTTAATTTTGCTGCATTTTAGAGTGGAGCAATTTTTTCCCTTTCTTGTGTACTAAGTTACTAGTTATGACCCCCAACTGCTCTAGCGTCCTGGCCAAGATGTTGACGTCGCTCCCTGCTGTGTCTCATCAGGAGCTTTTTTATGTTTCTTACTAACAAATTGTAACCCTTTAAAGCTCTGTAGCCTTTAACCCTGCTGTAAAAAATCCTCTATCACCAAGGTCTCTCTTACAAGCTCAGCTAGGAACAGCACAGCTGAAATGTCAGTCACTGCTGTAAAAACAGCCACAGCCTGTACAGGAAGTGAGAGCCTGAAGCTGTAGAACCACCCACAGACTGAACAGGAAGTTAGAACCTGAAGCTGTCGAACCCCCCACAGCCTGAACACAATGTGAGAGACAGAAGCTGTAGAACCACCCACAGCCTGAACAGGAAGTAAGAGCCTGAAGCTGTAGAACCACCCACAGCTAGAATGGGTCATGAGAGTCTGAAGCTGTAGAAGCACCCACATCCTGAACAGAAAATGAGAGCCTGAAGTTGTGGAACCACCCACAGCCTGAACAGGAAGTAAGAGCCTGAAGCTGTAGAACCGCCCACAGCCAGAACAGGTCTAGAGAGCCTGAAGCTGTAGAACCATCCACAGCCTGAACAGGAAGTGAGAGCCCGAAGCTGTAGATTCATCCACAGCCTGTAAAGAAAGTGAGAACCTGAAGTTGTAGAACCACCCACAGCCTTAACAGGAAGTGAGATCCTGAAGCTGGCTGTAAAGAACAGGCTCTGTGAAGCAGCAAGATAAGAACATCTTTTTAAGAACAATATGTGTAGTATTGAGGAAGCACCCCCAATTCTTCTTTAAAACAGTTGTCCAGTTTGGATGAACCCCTTGTTAGAAACCTACATGGTAGGTTGGTCCTAAAATGTCCACTGCCAAAAGTCTCAGTGATTAACCATAACCAGTGGGGGAAGGTGGCTGGAGCTGTTCATGGTCATGTTGGCTCCTCCAGAGAAGGAGACACTCTTTGCCACCACTCTTTCCTTTGGCCAGAAGATGATAATAGAACATAAGGAGAAGGGTGGTCTTATTTGTAGAACAGGAAGCTTACTGTGGTTTTTTAACCTAGATAACCCTTTAAATTACCATATTTGTATTTTATTCCTCACAGTACACCAAAGAACAGGCTAAGGAGGCCACAATGGTGGCCATTGAGGCTGGTTATCGTCTCATCGACAGCGCTTCTGTGTATATGAATGAGGTTCAGGTTGGCCAAGCTATTAAATCAAAAATTGATGATGGAACGGTGAAGAGAGAAGACATTGTCTACACTGGGAAGGTAATCTCATTTTTCTAGTTTTTTAAAAATGTTATCAAAATTTTCTAGATTTAAAGGTTTTCTCATTAACATGGCCACAAAGGGGCAGAGTTGACTTGTAGGCACATTATTTTATTTATTTTTTATTTTTTCTGCAGCTTTGGAATAGCAACCAAGCTCCAGAGAGGGTCCGACCCGCCTTGGAAAAATCTTTGAAGGATTTGCAGATGGATTACATGGACCTTTTACTTATCCACACACCTGTAGAGTTTAAGGTTTGTCAAAAATTTTATAATGTGTAATAATTTTTGAGTTTTTATTATTTTATTTTTTGTATTAAGGCTCTGTTCACATTTGCATTATATAAATCAGATGTGATAGTAAAAATAGCACTACCTGCTATTCTTCTCAGAAAAACAGTGGATACCATGACAGAACCTTGATGGGAACCATTGTAATCGAATGGGGATCGTTTAATGGTGGTGGTGTTCAGTGTCAGACTAAGGTTCACGTGAAGTTGATTCTTGAGGCCCACCATGGAGTTGTTTCATGGGGACCACCAGTAGAGTTGATTCTTGAAGCCCACAAGTGGAGTCAATTCTGTTGGCCCACCAGTGGAGTTGATTCTTGGGCCCCAGCAGTGGAGTTGATTCTTGGGGCCAACCAGTGGAGTTGATTCTTGGGACCCACCAGTGGAGTTGATTCTTGGGGTCCACCAGTTGAGTTGATTCTTGGGGCCCACCAGTGGAATGGATTCTCGGGGTCCACCAGTGGAGTTGATTCCTGAGCCCCACCAGTGGAGTTGATCCTTGGGGCTCACCAGTGGAGCTGATACTTGGGGCTCACCAGTGGAATTGATTCTTGAGGAAAACCAGTAGATTTATTCTTGGGGCCACCAGTGGAGTTGATTCTCAGGGCTCACCAGTGGTGTTGATTCTTGGGGCTCACCAGTGGTGTTGATTCTTGGGGCCCACCAGTGGGGTTGATTCTTGGGTTCCACCAGTGGAGTTGATTCATGGGGACCACCAGTAGAGTTGATTCTTGAAGCCCACAAGTGGAGTCAATTCTGTTGGCCCACCAGTGGAGTTGATTGTTGGGCCCCAGCAGTGGAGTTGATTCTTGTAGCCCACCACTGGAGTTGATTCTTGGGGCCCACCAGTGGAGTTGATTCTTGGGGACAACTAGTGGAATTGATTCTTGGGGACAACCAGTGGAGTTGATTCCTGGCACCCACCAGTGGAGTTGATTCCTGGCACCCACCAGTGGAGTTGATTCCTGGCACCCACCAGTGGAGTTGATTCCTGGCACCCACCAGTGGAGTTGATTCCTGAGGCCCACCAGTGGAGTTGATCCTTGGGGCCCACCAGTGAAGTTGATACTTGGGGCTCACCAGTGGAATTGATTCTTGAGGAAAACTAGTAGATTTATTCTTGGGGCCATCAGTGGAGTTGATTCTCAGGGGCCACTAGTGGTGTTGATTCTTGGGGATCACCAGTGGTGTTGATTCTTGGGGCCCACCAGGGAATTTATTCATGGGACCCACCATTGGAGTTTATTCTCAGGGGCCACCAGTGGTGTTGATTCTTGGGGCCCATCAGTAGAGATGATTCTTGGGACCGACCAGTGGAGTTGATTTTTGGGGCTCACCATTGGAGTTGATTCTTGGGACCCTCCAGTAGAGTTGATTCTTTGGGCCCAACCTACAGGTACTGCACATGACTCTTGCTTTCTTCATCTCTTACTCTGGCTTTCTCCCTGAAAAGAAGGTTTCCCCTACTCCCTTGTGGGCAACTCCAAACCTGGTGGCATCGTATGATGGATCCGACAAAGTGTTCTGTCTTTTAATTATAACAAAATGGAGTCTAAATTGGCTTTGCTGTACTTGCCTTATATTGAACGGTTACATTAGTTTTTGTTCCTACTCCAGTCACATCCAGAGCAACAGAAATTGAAAAGGAAGGGGAGAACAGTGTATCGTGGGGTCTACCTGGAGCTGGATAAGGTTACAATAAAAGGCAAAGCGTTGTCAAAATGCAGCTTTGGTTGTGACTAGAGAAGAAGATACAGTAATATAACTGAACTGAGATACTTTGCTAAAACTTTGTGGCTCACCTATAAATGTCAAAAATTTACCTTGGGAATCTTGTTTTTTATTTTTCTTCTTCCCAGCCTGGAGATGATCCCTTTCCCAAGGATGAAAATGGGAAACTGATTTATCATAACACAGATATCCGAGAAACATGGAAGGTATTATCCAGATCAGGGAGCAATTGACAAACAGCAGTATTCATTTTTGGTTCACCCATCCCATCCATGGATTACATGGCCGACCCTTCATTTTAAAGGGGTTGTCTCACTACAAGGATCGCTTCTTTTCATGTTAAATATCTTGCAAAAACAAGTCACTTTGCAATATGTGTCCATTAGCAGTGTCCTACCTATTCCTAGATATCCCCTCTTGTATGGGCTGCATCAGCTCCTCAGGTCACTATAGTTACAGACCTGTTTGATACCTCAAGATAGGCTGCAGTACTGGTTGCTATAGCTACAGACCTGTTTATCTCTCCTGATAGGCTGCCAGCACTGGTTGCTATAGCTACAGACCTGGCTTCTACTGCAGCCTAGTAGAAGCCAGTAAACACACCCCTGAATTCAATTGAAACCAAAAAAGGGGGGACTGAGTAAGTTTGAATCAATGTAGCGAGACAACCCCTTTAATGGTTGGGATGTAATACCTCACTTCACCTGTAGTTGGCCGCTGCAAAAGCATGTATGGCCAGCCAAAACTTTTTCTGGTCCTCTCAGTTAATCCCCAGGATGCTCTCAGTGACATAACCCTTGTATATATATATATATATATATATATATATATATATATACAAGGGTTACACACATATATATATATATATATGTGTGTAATGACAAAATGGTCTATTTCTAGGCTATGGAAGCGTGCAAAGATGCCGGGCTCGTCCGTTCCATAGGAGTCTCCAATTTTAACCGCAGTCAGTTAGAAAAGATTCTCAAAATGCCAGGACTCAAGCACAAACCAGCGTGCAATGAGGTAACTTTTATATATTTCCCTTTAAAATTATAATCCTTCTCCTAAATATAAGATACGGAGTCATTCTGTTTTATTATTGAACCTGCTTTTTGCTTCTCTTGGTTGCTCAGATAGGAAGGCCATATTGCTTGTCACCCAATTTGTGCATTTACAACTTGACAAGAGGCTGTATTAATCTTTATACAGGTAGAAATGCACATATATAACAATCAGTGCAAATTAATGGAGTTCTGCAAGTGTCACGATATTGCGATAATCGGATATGGGGTACTGGGGTCCAGCAGAGCAGAGAACTGGTAAGAACAAGTATTCTGGTTTATTGTATGAGATGGCACTACTTTATAATATTTTTCAAATTTACCACAGTTCACTTAGATCTTATATAGCTACATAGTTTGTAAGTCCAAAAAAACAGACGTCCATGCAGTTTTGCCTATTGTGCTGTAGTGTTGATCCAGAAGAAGGCAAAAAACCCCATGAGATAGCTTTGCAACAAAATTTTAGTCCTTTTTGTGGGTAGAACGTTTTTGATTTTTTGAAAAAGGTTTTTTTTTTTGGGAAAGGGATTTTTGTAAAAGCTGAACTGAAATTTAACCACTTTCATGTTGGCCCCGGGGGAGAAAATTAGTTTTTAACACTGGCCCCAAACATTTAAAAAAAATTTAAAATTTCTAAAATTTCTGTTTCCTTATGTAAAAAAGGACTAAAAACTACTATAATTTACTCCCCCCTATCTACGAAAATTTAAAATTTTCTTTTTAAATACGGGCCCTTTATGTCCCAAGAATAAAATACTTATTTTACTGGCCCTATTGAAACGGGAAAAAATTTTTTAAAATTTTTCCTGCCCCCTATGTACGGGAATTTTTAACAAATATAATATGTTTCCTTTTTAAAAAGAATAAAAACTACTTTTACTCCCCCCCCCCCCCCCCCTTTTTTCAAAAAATATAACTATTTTAAAATTATGCCCCCTTGTACAAAAATATAACAAAAAATTATTTGCCCTTATGAAACAAGAATATAATTTCTATAATCCCTCCCCCCTATGTACAAGTTTTTTAAAACTACTTTTAAATTTTTGCCCCATGAACAAGAATATAATTACTAAATACTCCCCCCTATGACAAAAATAAAAACTACTATAAAAACTGCCTCCTTGTAAAAGGGGAATATAAACTACTAAAATTATTGCCCCCTATGTAAAGAATATAATACTATAATACTGCCCCCTATGTACAAAAATATAATTTCTTTTAATACTGCCCCCTATTTTCCAAAGAAAAAAAAATACTTTAATCGCCCCCCAAATTTTTTACAAGAATAAAAACTACTTAAAACGGGCCCCCTATGTCGGGAAAATTTAAACTACTAAAATACTGCCCCCTAGTACAAAAATTTGCTACTATAAAAATGCCCCCTATGTACAAGAAAAATAATTTATTTAAAAATTACTGCCCCCTATGTACAAGAAATAAAACTTCTAAAAATACTCCCCTTTCTCTAAAGTGAAACTCTACTATTATTTGCCCATAAAAGATAATGGGGTGTTGATTATTTTTTTTCCCCTGCCCTCATAGGTTTGGGGGTTTTTCGGGGGAAATTTTTAAAGGGGGCTTTGAAAGACCCCCAGTTTTAACTAAAAAATTGCTAAAAAGGGCTGAAGCGCCCCCCTGCAAAAGGGGGCCCAATGCGTTTTTTTGTTTTTACAGAAGGGAGGGTGTGCTTGAAAAAAAGCTTCAATCATGAAAGGATCAGGGAGAACTTCCAGGTAAATAGAGTAAAAAACAAAGCAAAGCAAACGTGTTACCTCTTTGGGTGTTTTTCTATCCCTTTTTTTATACTGTGATACAGCATTGTTGTATTCCTGCTTTAAAAGGAATTGTTTTGTACAGTTTTTTTAAAATTTTTATGTAATATGGAAAAAGAAAAATCTATTATACTTTTGTAAACAGTTTTTTTTTCAATTTTTTAACATTTGGCCCTTAATTTTTCAAAAAAATTTTGGGAAACGATTATTAAAGACCTCTTTTGTTTTTTTGTTTTTTTTTTGCCCTTTAAAAAAAACATTTTTTCCACAGATTTTTTTTATTCGAAAATTAAAATGATAAAGACATGAAATTTTTGAAAAGGGGTCAATAAAAAATCGCTACCTGAATCTCGAGGCGTAAGTGTCTGACACAAAATTTAATTTTATATGATTTTAGGTAAAATTTAAAGGAAAAAAAATATTTGTTTGTTTCATACCTATTTTTTAAGTAAGGTTTTAATTGTGTGTATATTTAGGTGCATGGTGTCTGTTTAAGAAGACTTAAAGGGTTTAAAGGGAAATTAAATAACTGTTAGCAATTTAGGGGGGAAATACATCCAATAGAGTGCGCTGTGAAACCTTTCCCCAGCTTTTTTTTCCCCTAAACCGGTTTTCTTTATGCAAAAAAAGTCAGTGAGGTTTGGAAAAGGCAAGTAAAACCCCACCCCTGACCAATTTTTTTGGTTCCCCCCCCTCAAGAAGAGATTTTTTCCCCCTTTTGAAACCACTTTGCCTCTCCCCCCAAACCCCAATAAGTTTTACACCCGCACTGACGAAAAAGGGAAAAACCCCCAAAAAAGCTGTCTTTTAGTTGAACTTTCTGGTTTGGCTCAAAACCCTTGCAATTGGGTAGGGGTCCCCGCGGGGCTTTTTTGTGAAGGGGATAAACTACATCCCAATTTGAGGGCGATGTGGGGGCTCCTCAGCTTTTTTCCCTTAGGGGTTGCTTTATGCCCAAAAAGTCAGTGAGGTTTGGGAAAGGCTAAATAAAAACCCCCCACTGACCCAAATTTTTTTGGGGTTTCCCCTTTTCAAGAAAAAAAGATTTTTTCCCCCTTTGAAAACCACTCTTTCCTTTTCACCCCAAAACCAACCCAAATAAAATTCTAAAACTTCACTGAGGGGGCAAACACCCCCAAAAAAAACTTTTCTGTAGTT
This sequence comes from Phyllomedusa bahiana, assembly GCA_025379985.1. Classification (NCBI taxonomy): domain Eukaryota; kingdom Metazoa; phylum Chordata; class Amphibia; order Anura; family Hylidae; genus Phyllomedusa; species Phyllomedusa bahiana. The sequence goes on from JAODAL010071541.1 coordinate 14,416, forward strand.
GAAAAATTTCGGGTTTTGGCTCAAAATCCCCTTGCACCCTTGCTTGGCCCCGCGGCTTAAAGTGAAAGGAGGATAACCCACTCCCATAGAGGGCGTGGGGGGGCTTCCCCAGCTCTTTTTTCCCCTAAGCCCTTGCTTTATCAAATTTTAGTTTAGGGGAGGTCCCGAATGGTGGGTAAAACCTCCCCACCGACCCCTTTTTTTGGTTTTCCTTTTCCCCAAGGGGAGTTTTTCCCCTTTCGGGGTAAATGTTTGCCCAAAACTGCTCCAGGCAGCTATTTTGGGCCGTTTTTTCCTGGCGTGACAAAGTTTAATTTTGGGAAATGGTAACCCCCTTTTTTCCAAAGGGGAGGCCCTTTTTCAGGCCCCCTAAAGGTGGGTTTGGGGAGGCTTGTGGAGGGATTGGTGGAACTCTGCTACTAAAATAAAGCCTTACTGGGTTGTTTGGGAGACCAAATTTTGGTGGTCTAGTAAGACTAAACCTGGTCCCGGGTTTGGGGCTCAGGGCGAAAGGCCCCTTTTTTTTTATCTGTTTTGCCTGATTGGTTTAAAGGGGGTTTTCCCCATGGAAGGGGTTTTTGGGCGGGTATTCGATGGGGGTTTTGGGTTTTAAAACCGTATGAAAACCCCAAAAACAATGCTTCCCCCAAATTTGACCTCAATGGAAAAAAACGTGCCGGGAGTCCCCACTGACAGGATCTTTCCCCCGGCGGGTTTTTTTGACCAAATGGTGGTCCCAGAACCTTTGAAATGTACGTTCTTCCGCCCCGGGTTTTTGGGTGGGAAAATGAACTGTGGATTGGGGAAGGGGGAGGGTTTTTTAATCCCCCCAAAAAACCGGGAGAAAAAACCCCCCTCCCCGCATGCCCAAAAAAAGACCAAATTCCAGCTGGGATTTTCCCCGACCCATATTTTGGTTTTGCTGTTTAAACTAGCCTAAGGCCCCTTTTTTGTTTTTTTTGCCATTGTAATTAAAATTTGGAATTTTAAAACCTTGTGGGCACTGTCTTCTGGGGGAAAGGGCCCCCGGGGTTTTAAACCCGTCCTAAGTTAATCCCCCCTTTTATATATAA
>JAODAL010071542.1:0-15486 GCA_025379985.1 Phyllomedusa bahiana
GCATAATTCAAGATTTGAAGGTTAATTAAAAGGGTTTCCTCTTGTTGTGTAGCGAAGAAACCCCCAGGGAAACAGGTACAAAGCTCGAAGTTTTTGGTTGCTAAAATTCTTTGCGAAAGTTAACATCCGGGGGTTAATTAAGCTTTTTCCCCCCCCTGCTTGGGACTAAAAGAAACCGTTTTTATTTCACCGCCAAAAAAATACTTTTTCCAGCAACAAAAATCACAAGCAAAGGGTTAATTAAAATTTTTTCCTCTTGTTTGTTAGAAAAAAAAAAACACCCTTTGTAACCGCAACAAAGCTCTTTTTTGGTTGCTCTTTCCCTTTGGCGCAATTTACATCCGGGGGGTTAAATTTAAGCCTTTTTCTCGCTGGGGTGACAAAAAGAAAAATGTTTATTTCCCGCCAAAAAAAATTTTTTTCCTGTACATAATTCACAACAAAGGTTAATTAAAATTTTCCTCTTGTTGTGTAGCGAAAAAACCCCCCATTGAAAACAAGCAAAAACTCGTATTTTTTTGGTTGCTCAATTCTTTTGCGCAATTTACATCCAGGGGATAATTAGCGTTGTTTCTGCTGCTGTGGTGACTAAAAGAAACCGTTTATTTTCACCGCCAAAAATATATTTTTCCTGTAGCATAATTCATAACCGAAGGTTAATTACAAGTTTTTCTCTTGTGTGTAGCGTAAAAAACACGCCATTGTAACACCTACAAAGCTCTTAGTTTTTGGTTGCTCAATTCTTTTGCCCAATTTACATCCAAGGGTTAACTAAGTATTTTTCTGCAGTTGTACTCAGTAAAAGAAACTTTGTTTTTTCACCGCCAAAAGAAAAAAATTCTGTAGCAAAAATTCATATCCGAAGGTTAATTAAGCCTGTTTGTGCTTTTATATTCAATAAAATACACAGAGTTTTTAAATGGCACATACAATTAAATTTTTCCTGCCATTTGTGGACAAAAATTTATATCCAAGGGTTTACCCAAGCTCCTTATGGGTTCATTTGAAGTCAAATACAGGGTGTGTATTTACAAATACAGATACTGTATCTTCACAAACAGTGTCTGTACATTTTAGAACAAACAGAAATGACAGACAGAGAGGATGTCAGGCCTCTTAAACCTGCGAGTGGCAGAGGCACAAAACATTCCTGGAGCAGGCCCAGGTCGACAGCACAGCAAGGGGAAGTCGCAGCAGGGGTCACTGGGTGAGGCCAACAACTGCCGCTGTCATCTAGCGGCCGTGTGTTGTTCAGCAACCCAAGGTTCTTGATTGATTGACTGGGTCATCCACTTCCTCACAGAACATCTGACAACCCCAGCCAAAGTCGGGGAACGTCAAACACAACCCTAGTTGGCATAGCCCGGGAGTGGGTCAGCGGCCCTCACCTGTCCTCAACCCGCCTCTGTCCCATCCGGTTCCCTCAGCCAGAGATCTACTATGTGGTCTGGGCTCAGCGCTAGTGTTGAGCGATTTTTATCGACAAAGTTGAAATCGGCAAGGTTTTTATGGTGATCAAAATTTCCAGATCATGCGATAATTAAGGTTAAAATCTGTGCATCATCTATTAAGATCGCGCCTTTTTCGGCGCTTCCTGTAATTTTGGCGGCCAGCAAATCAGATTACAGAATAGAGCAGGTGAAAATTTGTGTGCGACGTCATACTGGGATGTTTTATGGTTGCGATTGGCTGGAAAAATCACATGACCTCGTTTTACATAGAACAGCGTTTCCTGTTTTCAGCCTCAGTGCCCTCTCACGTCTCATAGGGATAGGACCTGCGCTCTGCCTGGGGCCAAACAGCTCAGCGAAATTAGTCTATTTCTGCACAGAGAAACCTCTACTATTAGCTGTGATCCTTCCCAAAATTAGTTAGATTAGAAAATTGAAGATTTTATGTAGTTACTAGAGAATTTTAAAGCAGCATCTACCGCTGTAAATTCACGGTGGTGGGAGGGGCGGGGGGGGCCCCGCGGGCGAACACAGACAAGCTCTATCTATATAGAACACTGGATAAACTTCACCAAGACTTAGTGTAGACATTGTAGTGGAATATCTTTATTATTAACAGATTGCTATTGAAATATTTCCTGGATATTGGGCAGCCTGAACTTATATTGGATACACATCATTTCTAGTATCTGCAGGTCTCTTTGTTAGCTGCAAAACTCCACTTTTATTATCAGTATAAAATTTCAGATAGGTGTTCATTTTCAATTTTTCCCATTAAAAACCTGTGACTGTTGATATATCCACCTTGCAGTTAAATTTCAATCCAGCAATCTTGTAGTCACACAGGTTGTTTGTTGCCAAAAATAAACCCTGTATCGAACGAAAACATCACATTACGTGTTTTTTTGACTTTTGGGGGCGACCCAGCATTGTTCCCTTGACGCAGCATCTACGTAAATCTTTTAAAAAAGCAATTCTATATTCACCACAGGTGAATTTGAAAGGTGCAAAAATTATCGTTTATTATACCAAAACAAAAAAGTTTACGTGTTTTTTGACTTTTGCACACCCAGCATTGTTTTATTGACGCAGCATCTACGTAAATCTTAAAACAGCAATTCTAAATTCACCACAAAGGGGAATTGAAATGTGCAAAAAATATCGTTTAAATTTTACCAAAACATAACAGTTACTTTTTTTTTGACTTTTGCACACCCAGCATTGTTCATTGACGCAGCATCCACGTAATTTTTAAAAAAGCAATTATATATTCACCTCTGTTGAATTGAAAGGTGCAAAAAATATCGTTTATTATACCAAAACATAACAGTTACGTGTTTTTTGACTTTTGCGCACCCAGCATTTTTCATTGATGCAGCATCTACGTAAATCTTAAAACAGCAATTCTATATTCACCCAGTGAATTGAAAGGTGCAAAAAACACCGTTTATTAAAACCAAAACAAAACAGTTACGTGTTTATTTTGACTTTTGCGCACCCCAGCATTGTTCATTGACAGCAGCATCTACGTAAATCTTAAAACACGGCAAATCTTATATTCACCACAGGTGATTGAAAGTGCAAAAATCTTGTTTATTATACAAAACAAACAGTTTACGTGTTTGTTTGACTTTGCACACCCAGCATTGTTCATTGACGCAGCGATCTACGTAAAATCTTAAAACAGTAATTCTACATCCTCCACAGGTAATTGAAAGGTGCAAAAAATATCGTTCGATTATACCAAAAACATCACAGTTACGTAGTTTTTGATTTTGCACACCCAGCAATGTTCATATGACGCGCAAAGCTACGTAATCTTTAAAACAGCAATTCAATATACACAACAGGTGAATTGAAAGGGGCAAAAATAAACGTTAATTAAACCAAAAGATAACAAAAACGTGTTTTTTGGACTTTTGCCCAGTCCAGATTTGTTGATAGACACCTTGCAGTTAAATTTGAATCCTGCACAGGCAATTTTGTTTTTGATGTAGAGGGATTTGAGAATACTGTGATTTGCCCGTCTTTTAATAAGAGACTTTCCAAAACTATTCCATACCTTCTCAAATTTTATATTTCTGAACATGGAGCGAAATTGCAAGTGTGGTAAGCGAGCAATATGGGGGTAGCCACATGGAGGTAGAGGACGAGAGAAGGTGGCTCCTTTCCAGTGCTGCGACAACACGCATGCCCAGCGGATCGTCAGTTGCAGGACCGTCCGTCCTGTCCATCGCTGGGTCAGGGCCCTGTGATCTACGTAACGAACATCGTCGCCAAACTGTCTTCAGTGGTTAATTCAACCCTCATCAGCAGTCTTACCTCCTCGCCTCGCAGTCACGGCCCACGAAATGTCGTCATCAAGCCATCATCACATCCGACCAACATGAATGCAGGCCCAAATGTCAACTTCGTGTTACCCACCACTGTGGGGGTATAATCCATTGTCCTGAAGACCTCTTTGATGACAAAATGCGTGTTGGGTCAGAAAGCATGTAAATATCAAGAAGGAATAGCTTTAGTCTGCTCTGACGCCCAGTTTACTGATGGCCATCCAGAGAGGTGGAATGAAGCCGTCAATCAGCAAAAAATCCCGGGCGGTCGCGAACGCCATGCAGTTCCCCCTTTCTTGTAGCCCCGCAAGCTTCTGGATGCAGGAAAGTCCAGGACGACAAGGTCACCTGTGTTGATGATGATGATGATGATCGACATTTCTTATCATCCTGGCCCCCTTTTCCACAGAATTTGCATACAGCGCTTCACTTCAGTGGACGAGGAGATGAAGACGATGGGTAGTGTCAATACTGGTCCCCGCCCACAAAAAGGGAAGGGCGGTGCCGCCAGAAGAACGCTGATATGATTCCGCCAGCCACGGTCAGCGCAAACCCGCTCCTCGCTTATCGCCGTCAAAAAGTCCATGACCTCTCCAAGCCTGGGCCTTCTTTGAGCAAGACCTGATTCCCCAGCGATTGTCATATGCCGCCTTTGCCGTAAACGCATAAGTAGAGGCAAGAACCTTAAGTGGTTAACTCACCACCAACATTTCTATTCACATGGCAGCGAATGCATGAGGTTGGAAAAATGGGAGGGAAACACTTTGGCCAAGAAAGGCCAGACCCGAACGCCGTGCCCCCACCCACTTCACACCCTCTGTCTCTCCGCCGCCTCCTCCTCTTCTTCCACCCACCAAGCTGTTCCTCAGCTGCCCATTGTCTCTCAGAGTCATGATCAGGTGATCAGCCTCCGGCTTCAGCCTCCACCGTCACCACGAGTACCATCCAGACCACCAGAGACCCATCCAACCCCTTCTCCTTCCCCCAGTTTGATGACCTGCACGCCGTACAGCTGGCCAGTCAAGGCAGCCAGCCTTCTGTCTCCAGGTTTTGGAGCAGAAGAAACACTTGAACCCAAACCTATCCCAAAGCCAAAAGGGGCCTAATGTCGGCATTGCCAGGCTTTTGGCCTGGAAATGTTTGCCTTTCCGTCTGGTGGGACACAGATGGTTCCGCCACGTCATGGCCCTTGCCTCCCCAATACCAGATTCCGAGCAGGGCATTTCTTGCCAGAAAAAGCCTTCCCTTGCCCTGGCCAGTCCACGTGTCATCTAAAATTTCAAGCGCGTTGTCTGCATCTTGTCCGGAAAAAGCCATCTGACCACCGACACATGGACTAGTAACAAAGCACGGCAAGGCCGCTATATCTCTGTGACAGCTCACACTGTATGAGCTGGGGTTGATGTCTCTTGGGTGACGGTGTCTCTAGGCTCGGCGCACGCTCTTGCAAGAACCGCAGGATGGGTGCAGGGCTCTTTTTCCCCAAGTGTCCTCTGGTGGGCATCACGTGCCCAGAGAACACCAGCCATGTTGAAATTAATCTGCCTTGGAGACCGTCACACAACAGGTCAGGAGCGTGGACGGCTGCTAAGCAACGACAGGACCCTGCGGAGCACTGGGTGACAAGAACCTTGTGCCAGGCAAGGTGTGGGCGATAACGGGCGAAATCTGCTGGCCGCCCTTAATATCGGTAGGGCTTGGAGCACCTACCTTGCCTGCACATGTCATGAACCTTGTTGTCCAGAAATGTTCTAAAAGCTACCCGTGTCTGGACTGCCTGCGAATAAGCTCGAGGTCCTGAGTTCGCACTTCCGCCGTTCGCCTACCCCTGCATTCGTCCCCCTGGCTGCGTTGCAGCGTCAGCTCGCCCTCCCCGTCACCGTCCTCATTGTTGACGTGGCAAACGCTGGAATTCCACCCTCCACATCTCCAGCGATGGGGGCAGCATCGCAATGACATTACTCAGTACGAAGTTGACACATGGCCTGAATCAAGCCAGCGGTACGGACCTCGGTGTTTGAACCGACCAGAGTGGAGGCAGGGAAAGGAGCTCTGCACCATCCTTGCCAGTTAAGAAGATTAGCCACAAAATGGTCAGTGTAGGACAATTCCCTTGTTCCAGCATGAGCATTGTGGTGAACTAGTTTCTGGAACGATCGTTTGGACACTCTGAAACAACAGGTCCCGGCCAGCGACGGAGGAGGAGAGGAAAACGGACACAGATGCGACACGAGCCTTCTTCTCTCCGTCAAATCTACAAGGCCCACAGTTTCAACAATTTTCACGGTCCCTTCATTAGGCAGGTGATTCGGGGTCCAGAGCTAGTCAAGGTGGCGCATCACTCTCAGGGTGCATCAACTCGAGGCAAGTCAGGCTGTGTTGAAGCTTTGCCGGAGGCAGCGGAGGAGGAGGGAGGAGGAGAGTAGGTATTCCTAGACACCGATGTTTACCGACGCCCCTGCCTTGGAAAGAGGTATGGCCGAAATTTGATGCGGAGGAGGAAGATGAGGAAGATCAGTTTGCTAGTGCCCCTCGACCCAGAGCTTGGGAAATCAAGGCTCCATCTTTTCACAATGAGTGCTTGGATGCTCCATTTCCTCCAAACATGATCATCGCATTAAGGCTAATCAAAATGAAACATACAAGTTACGGGGTGGCCACCCTCCAGGATCCCCGTACAAAACGAAAAATCAGCACTTTCCTTCCACCACCCAAATAGAGAGTAAAATGCATGGAAATGAGACCTTGCAGGATTGATCAACTGGAGACTTATGTTGCTTCTGCTTCACGATTCCAAATTCATCAACGTGGACCAACATCAGCGACTTACAGCAGTAGATGACAAGTAGGCGTAAGCGGCAGCAGCAATGCAAGGTGGTGCAGAAGCCCTAATGGGTGACCTCTGGCAATCTTTGGTTTTACCTACCTCATCCAAACGCATGCAATGCAGGGCGAACACATCCAGCCCCAACCAAAACAAGATCAGCTTAAGATCATGGTGCACGACTATCTGCGTCTCAACACCGATGTTTTTGCATGAGTTCCGGACCCAATAGACTTCTGCGTATCCAAAATGGACGAATGGCCCGAGCTGGCACGTCACCCCATAGAGGTCTTGTCCAGCCCAGCAGCCAACGTCATAACTGAGCGGACCATCAGCACAGCTGGAGAGTCATTACAGACAACGCATCCGGCTTCCACAGATAATGTGGATCGTTGACTTTCATCAAGATGAATCAGCATGATCTCTGATGATGTTGTGGCCCCAATTGCCGAGGTCACCGATTAGTTTGCCAGGTCTACTTCACATTCCTTTCAAACAGAAATGGTCCTCTTGAAAACTTTTTTTTAAAATGATCATTTCTTACTGCAATTTTATTCTCTTTTCCCAACAGTTCATTTTGCTGGTTTTGCTGTGGAGACTGTAAAAGACAGCAAGGTTTCATGACAACACCGTATTCCATTTACTCACTTTATCTTAAGAAGTTTTCGCATTGTCAATGGTTTTGAGGTCATGTTGCTGTGAGATACAGCAATAATCATGGTCCTTTGGAACAGAAATGTGACTTCTAAGTGGCATTTCTCCCTCACAATTTTTAATAGTGGCTGAGAAGTCATATTTATAATTTTTTGGGGTCATGTTGCTGTGAGATACAGCTATAATTATGGTCCTTTGGAACAGAAATGTGGCTTCTAAGTGGCATTTCTCCCTCACAATTTTTAATAGTGGCTGAGAAGTCATTTTATAATTTTTTGGGTCATGTGCTGTGAGATACAGCAATAATAAGGTCCTTGAAAAAATGTGCTTCTAAGTGGCATTTTTCTCTCACAATTTAAAGTGGCTCAAGTCATTTCTTTAATTTTTGGGGGTCATGTGCTGTGAAATGCAGCTAATACTACGGTCCTATTATAAAAAAATTGTTTCTAACAGACATTTTCTTCACAATTGACCAAAGTGGCTCAAGGTCATGCTTTGAATTTTTGGGCATTTGCTTGACATGCAGCTATACTACAGGTCCTATTATAAAAAATTTTGTTTCTAACAGACATTTGTTCTTCACAATTGACCAAAGTGGCTCAAGGGTCATGCTTTGAATTCTTTGGGGCATTTTTGCTGTGACATGCAGCTATACTAAACAGGATCCTATTCTAAAAAATGTTGTTTTTCCTAAGCAGGACATTTGTTCTTCCACAATTGTCAAGAGTGGCTCAAGGGTGATGGTGCGTCAGAAACAGGAATAGGTAGGACACTGTTAATGTACACATGTTGCAAAAATGACTGTGTTTTTTTGGCAAGATCTTTACTAGCATCAATCCCTGTACTTTAGACAACCCATTTATTACATGAAAAAAAGAGAAACAAAGACATGGTGGTTGTCCATCCTATTTTAAAAATGTGTTTTCTAGAATTTAAAGTACTAAAAAACTTGCATGTACAAAATAGCTGTTTAAAAAAATACCTCGAATTGTACAAGGGAGGTACACGGAAAACTTGACCGGATGTAGGTTAGATCAGAGTACATGAGTATGGACCACGACAGAGAACAAGTACAGAGACCATTTCCTCACCAGCGACGTATAGGTAAGAATTAGGAAAAAGGAATGCCAAGATAAAGGGCACCTGGTTGTAACAGAGCGTTTAACACCACCATATTTCCAAGTGAAGCACAAATTGGTCCACACTCATACTGAGGGGCAAGCGCTAACCAGGTATTGACTGTGTACAGAGGAAAGGCTGAGTTCTCAACACTCTGGCTTCCTCAACTCTGCTTCAGCATCGACAGTATTCGTTGCTCGCGTCATCAGGGCATTTTAAACCTGCGTGTTAATAGGATGAAGGACGCCACCGCGGCTTTCACCGCACCCACTGTAACTCGCGGCCCTGGGTCATGCTGTGGCCCAGGACAGGTTATTCAATGTCCACTTCAACTAAACATGGTGTTGAAAGACTCCTTTTTTCCGCACTTTTTAAATTTGGGGGTCATGCAGTTTGGGGCTCCATGCTGTGGCCCATTACAGTATAGTCAATGTCCAGTGAAACTAAAATGGTGTTGAAAGACTCCTTTTTCGCGGTCACTTAGCACGTTTTAGATGTGGGGGTCATGCAGGTTTGGGGCTCATGCTGTGGCCCATGACAGTATAGTCAATGTCCCATTGGAAACTAAAATGGTGGTTGAAAGACTCTTTTTTCCGCACTTTTTTAAATGTGGGGGTCATGCAGGTTTTGGGGCTCATGCTGTGGCCCAGGACGGTATATCAATGTCCAGTGAAACTAAAATGTGGTTGAAAAGACTCCTTTGTCCGGCCCTTTTTAATGGTGGGGGTCATGCGTTTTGGGGCTCATGCTGTGGCCGCAGGACAGGTATTATTCATGGTCCAGTTGAAACAAAATGTGGTTGAAAGACTCCTTTTTCCCGCACTTTTTAATGTGGGGGGTCATGCAGGTTTGGGGCTCATCTGTGGCCCATGACAGGTATAGTCAATGTCCAACAGTGAAACTAAAATGGTGGATAAAAGACTCCTTTTTTCCATTCCGGCCAACTTTTTAAATGTGGGGGGTCCATGCAGGTTTTGGGGCTCATGTGTGGCCCAACAGGTATAGTCAATGTCAACAGTGAAACTAAAATGTGTTGAAAGAACTCCTTTTTTTTCCCGGCACTTTTAAATGTGGGGTATGCAGGTTTGGGGCTCATGCTGTGGCCCAGGACAGGTATAGTCAATGTCCAGGAAACTAAAATGGTGGTTGAAATACTCCTGGTTTCCGGCAACTATTAAATGTGGGGGTCATGCTGTTTGGGCTCATAGCTGTGGCCCAGGACAGGTTAGTTCAATGTCCAGTGAACATAAAATGGTGGTTGAAAGAGCTCCTCCATATTTCCGGCACTTTTAAATGTGGGGGTCAATGCAGGTTTTGGGCTCATGCTGTGGCCCAATGACAGGTATAGTCAATGTCCAGTGAAACAAAATGGTGGTTGAAAGACGCCTGTTTCCGGCACTTTTTAAATTGGGGTCATGCAGTTGGGGCTCATGCTGTGGCCCAGGACAGGTTTAGTCAAGTCCAGTTAAACTAAAATGGTGGTTGAAAGACCCATTTTTCCGGCACTTTTTTAAATGTGGGGGTCATGCCAGGTTTGGGGCTCAACTATGCTGTGGCCCAGGACAGGTATAGTCCAGATGTCCAGTGAAAGCTAAAATGGTGGTATGAAAGACTGGCTTTTTCTTTTTTTTTCGGCACTTTTTAATGTGGGGTTCATGCGGTTTGGGGCTCATGCTGTGGCCCACGACAGGTAAGTCAATGTCCAGGTGAAACTAAGAATGGTGGGTTGAAAGACTCCTTTTTCCGCACTTTTTAAATGTGGGGGTCATGCAGGTTTTGGGGCTCATGCTGAGCCCATGGACATTATAGTCATTGTCCAGGAAACAAAAATGTGGTTGAAAGACTCCTTTTTTCGGCACTTTTTAAATGTGGGGCATCATGGGCAGGTTTGGGGCTCATGCTGTGGCCCACGACAGGTATAGTCCAAGTCCAGTGAAACTAACATGGTGTTGAAAGACTCCTTTTCCGGCACTTGTTTAAATAGTGGGGGTCATAGAGGTTTGGGGGCTCATGCTTGGCCCATGAACAGGTATAGTCAATGTCCATTGAAACTAAAATGGTGGTTGAAAGACTCCTTTTCCGCACTTTTAAATGTGGGGTCCATGCAGGTTTGGGCTCATGCTGGTGGCCAGGACAGGTATATCCCCAATGTCCAGTGAAACTAAGAATGGGTGGTTAAAAGACGTCCTTTTTTTTTCCCGCCCTTTTTTAAATGTGGGGTCATGCAGGTTTGGGGCTCATGCTGCGGAGCCCATGACAGTATAAGTCAATGTCCAGTGAAACCTAAAATGGTGGTTGAAAGAAGACTCCTTTTTCCCGGCACTTTTTAAATGTGGGGGTCATGCTGGTTTGGGGCCTCATGCTGTGGCCACAGTGGACCAGGTATATTTCCACTCTGTCCAGTGCAAACTAAAATGGGGTGGTTGAAAGACTCCTTTTTTCCGGCACTTTTTAAATGTGGGGTCATGCAGGTTAGGGCTCATGCTGCGTTCCAGGCAAGTGATATTCATTTCCAGTTCAAGTAACATGATGGTTCAAATCATACTGCTTCTGTCACTTTTATTTGTGGGTGATGCAGTTTAAGGTCAGCTGTGGTACAAGACAGGGATAGTAAATGGGTCTGTGACTTTTTTTTTCTGTGACTTTTAATAACCTAAGTGTGTTGCCTAAGATGTACAATATCCATTTTGACTGTTATGGATGTTAATTTCAGCTTCTCCAGCCATGTTTGGGTGTAATAATGAAGTTGTGTTGCTCTCACCATAACTTTAAATGGGGCATCGCGGCATAATCGATGCTCACTATCGAAAAACCTTATCGATAGCGGCCGACTACGACTAACGAATCGTTCTCGATAGCCTAACAAGAATCGCTCAACACTATTCGTGAACGTAGCAGTAGAAACATTCTCCATTTGTGACCAATGGTGAGTTTCCGAGGACTGCCAAAAAACATAAGGGTTCCAAAATGGAAGCTATGTTATAGAGCTCCAAATTAGGGACTGACATTCTACCAGCCTCAATAATAAGAAATAGATACTATTTCCTGCATCTCGTTTTTTTTACCCCCACAGATATATTTTAAGTATTGATTGGAGTTTATTAAGAAAGATAGTCGGTATAATGTATTGAAGGGATCTGGACAGATAAAGGAAACAAGGGACTAATAACATTTTAGTAAGGTTTATTCATGCCACCCACGATAAGGAGAGAGTCGTTAACCCTTTAACACAAACAAAAAAAATTATTTTACTCTTAATTTTTTTCTTCCTTGCCTTCCAAAAGCCATAACTTTTTTTATTTTTCCACCTCATAGACATAGAGGGCTTTTTTTTTTGGGGGACAAATGTACCTTCCAGTTTTTTATTCATATTACAAAAAATATCGGGAAGGGAAAAAAAATTCTAAGTGGGGCAAAATGTAAAAAAAAAATGTATTGTCCATTTTTGCGGGATATTTTTTGGCGGCTTTTCAATTTGGGAAAAAATATGTTTTTATCTTATTTTTACAGTTAACCACCGCAATCCCAAAACATGGGGGTTTTTTCCGTTATGTTTGGGGCGTAAAAAAAATTCCCAAACATTTTCATATTTGAACTTTGCTCCGGTGCCATTTTGTGCCCCCCAAAACTTTTGTACTAACCCTATGGAAAGTGAGGGTGAAATTTTTTGCGGCTGAAATACTTTATTGCTAGCATTTGGAATGCATTTGACTTTTTTATTACTTTTTTCCAATTTTTTATGGCTAAATGACCAAAAAAAAACCCCAATTTTGCCGTTTTTAATTTTTTTCCCTTTTACGGGGTTCAGCGTACAATAAATTTTGTTATATTTTTATAGACGGACTTTTTTGAACGGAAATACAAAAATGTGCAAATTTTTATTATTTTTTGTTTTTATTTGTAAAATGGTGAAAGGGGGGGGATTTAACTTTAAAAACTTTTTTTTTTTCACTTTTTTTATTTTATTTTTTACTGAAAAATTTAGTCCCTCTAGGGTGCTTGACCACCATAGGGGGGCGATCGTTAATACAGCCTAATGAAATGAAATAACAATGCATCGGGCTGTACCAAGTTGGGCGTTTTCCCCACTTCCTGTTTCGGGCCGGAAGTGGGGCAAACAGGAACATGGCAGCGATCAGAGACTTCACAAGGCGATCTTATCGCAGATGTCCCGATTGGGCTGAAAAACGGTGCGCAGCACTGTTTTTCATTCATTTAGATGCCGCGGCCATCTTTGCCGCGGCGTCTAAAGTGTTAAACAGCGCCGGGTGTTAGCTGCAATTAGCCGCTAACACCCGGCGGCTGTGTAACAGGGTCACGCTGCGTTCCTGTTACACATATCCTTACAACCACCATGACGTACCCATACGTCAGGGTGGTTGAAAAGGTTAAACAGTTTATTTCATCTGATATAGATGAATAAAAAGAGTCAATGTTAATTTGTATAGTTGTCTCACAGAAAGGTGTGATTTTTATACCCAAATAATTAATATAGGATTCTGACCAGATAAATCCCCAGCCGGATAACTTGGCTTTTTGAGACGGTTCGATATAAAGTGGTAGCATAGTAGATTTTGTCATATTTAATTTGTAACATGATACAGCGGCATAGTTGTTTAGGATGTGTAATAATGCCTTCAAAGAGGCCTCAGGTTCCTTACAAATAATCGGTATGCCATCAGCATATAAGATAATCTTATGTTCTATTCCCTGAATTACAATTCCTGATATTGAGGTTGACTGTCTAATAGTTTCTGAGAGGGGCTCCAGACATTAAATAAAAATTAGGCGAGAGAGTGTGCAAACTTGTCGAGTTCTATTTGTAATAAGAAAACTCGAAGCAAGGCCCCTAGCCGAGGGAGACGTACCAGTGGGGGAAAAAAGAATTTAGTCAGCCACCAATTGTGCAAGTTCTCCCACTTAAAAAGATGAGAGAGGCCTGTAATTGACATCATAGGTAGACCTGAACTATGAGAGACAAAATGAGAAAACAAATCCCAAAAATCCCATTGTCTGATTTGGAAATAATTTATTTGCAAATTATGGTGAAAAATAAGTATTTGGTCACCTACAAACAAGCAAGATTTCTGGCTCTCACAGACCTGTAACTTCTTCTTTAAGAGGCTTCTCTGTCCTCCACTCATTGCCTGTAGTAATGGCATTTGTTTGAACTTGTTATCAGTATAAAAGACACCTGTTCACAACGTCAAACAGTGACACTCCAAACTCCATTATGGTGAAGACCAAGAGAATGCTGAGTTGCATCCAAAGAACACCATACCTACTGTGAAGCATGGGGGTGGCAACATCATGCTTTGGGGCTGTTTCTCTGCAAAGGGACTAGGATGACTGATCTGTGTACATGAAAGAATGAATGGTGCCATGTATCGTGGGATTTTGAGTGCAAACCTCTTTCCATCAGCAAGGACATTGAAGATGAAACATGGCTGTGTCTTTCAGCATGACAATGATCCCAAGCACACCGCCTTGGCAACGAAAGAGTGGCTTTATAAGAAGCATTGCAAGGTCCTGGAGTGGCCTAGCCAGTCTCCAGATCTCAACCCCGTAGAAAACCTTTGGAAGGAGTTTTAAGTCCATGTTGCCCAGTGACAGCTCCAAAACATCACTGCTCTAGAGAATATCTGCATGAAGGAATGGGCCAACATACCAGCAACAGTGTGTGCCTACCTTGTGAAGACTTACAGAAAACGTTTGCTCTCTGTCATTGCCAACAAAGAATATATAATAAAGTATTGAGATGAACTTTTGTTATTGACCAAATACTTATTTTTCCACCATAATTTGCAAATAAATTCTTTCCAAATCAGACAATGTGATTTTTATGGTTTTGTTTTCTCATTTTGTCTCTCATAGTTGAGGTCTACCTATGATGTCACTTACAGTCCACTCTCATCTTTTTAAGTGGGAGAACTTACACAATTGGTGGCTGACTAAATATTTTTTCCTCACTGTAGGCCCTTCGGATGGAGACTATCCATGCGGAGTATACACTTCTTTGCATAGAATCCTATGATTTCACCCGGTGGGTATGGCCTAATAATGTCACTGACATTTCATTGACATGTTGGGCCACACAGGTTGTTTCACGTCCTCTATATGTTCCACTATTTGTTTTTTCAGTTTCCACTTTGTTTTCACCAAGTAGTTCAGTGGACAGCTACATGTGGAAACATATACAAATCCTTCAGTCTTACAGTTTGAAAAATCTCTCACTGTAAACACTTTGGGCGACATGTATGAAGCTCGCCGGGTCGGGGCGCGCTTTTCCGCTAGTTTTCCGACGATATCTGCGCCTGATTTATGTCGGGGTCGGGGAGCGCTCATACATCCTATGTAAAGTCCGCCGCGCCTCGCCAGTGTGTTAGGCGCAGTGCGGGACTTAGGCGCAGTGCGGCGCTGCGCCTGAGATTCGCCGCCGGAGGTAGTGCGGTCATCCATGCGGGGAAAAGTCTGCCGCGCCCCGCCAGTGTGTGGGGCGCAGAGCGGGGACTGAGGCGCTGAGCGGCGCTGCGCCGAAGATTCGCCGTCCGTGGAGGTGCGCTCATACATGCGGGGAAAAGTTCCCTGCGCCGCGCCAGAGTGTGGGGCACAGTGCGGGGACATGGGCGCAGTGTGGGACTTAGGCGGCGTGCGGGACTGCGCCGAAATCTGTTCCGATGCGAGACAGGCTGGAGAACAGCGAGAAATCATTCCACATGTCGGTGCGGAGTATGAATCAAAAATAGCCTTTAAAAAGGCGGAAAACATTCCCAGAAAAGAGCTCAAACCTCAAAAATAAAAAATAAATAAAACAAAATCACTTTCCAATATCCTAATTCAAGAATTAGAATATAGGAAATTAGCGGGAAATACAGTAATTCAAATTCTGAAAGCTATTCTCATTGCTCGGCATAAACCGGCCAATCAGAATAGGAGCGACAGTGAACCATTAAAACCTATGGAGAACTATTGACCAATCAGAAGCAAAGGCAGGACAGTTCAAAATACAGTAAAAATGCAGAAAAGAGCTGATTTACTGAGCTAGCGGGGGCTTGGCTAGCTCAGCCAATCAAAAATAGGACGACAAAACCCATTAAAACCTATG
>JAODAL010071543.1:0-15486 GCA_025379985.1 Phyllomedusa bahiana
CCGGGGGAAGTAGACGAAAGCCCCAAGGTTTTCATTCCGTCCCATGGCTGTGTCTATGCCCTTTTTATCCCAAAGTGCAGTAGCATACTACGGCAGAAATGGCAAAGACTAGAGCTAAAAATTGATGCCCCGATGCCCCCGAATCAAAAAAACAAGTAGAATTTTGGAACCACACATCACTTTTTCAAAATCAGTTGAGGAGATCTGCTACTGTGCTGGTCTAGGAAGTCCTTGCACATGCTAACCCAAATGTTTTGGGCCCCCTGCCTTAACCCCTTAACGACCGTGCACCGACTTTTGGGGTAGAGGGTTTTGAAAAGGCCCTTTTGCTGTCAGCCGGGGACGGTGGCGCCCACCCACGGGGCTTATACAACCCCGATCCCGAGTTCCTGGAGCCCCGGGGGAGGGGGGAATTTTCCCCCCCCCGGTTTTCTTTAACCTTTTGTTTCCCCACGGTTTCCACCGCAGCGCAATCAAGGGCCCCTGTCGCGGGGGACCTAACAGAGCCAGGGAAAGGCTCCCAAGTCGCCTGGGGGCCTAGAGTAGCCCCAACTGTCTGTGTAAAAACCCATGCCCCAGGACAGACTGGTTTGCTGTCCTGATCACTGCCTTGTCAGACTGACAAGATTATAAGATTGTAATGTTACAAAATTACTTTCAAAATGTAAAAAAAAAATGTAAAACAGTTCTCCCCAGGGATTTAAAAAATAAAAATAAAAAAAAAAAAGTTTTAAAAAAAAAAAAAAATTTTAAAAAATAAAAATAATTTATAAAAATAATTGTGTTTTAAAAAAAAAAAAAAAAAAAAACCTAACATATAAGGATCCACAGACGAAAAACTGTGAATTAATCCAACAGTTTTAATTAAATTTGAAGGGGTTTTAAAAAAAAAAAAAAAAATTAAAAAAAAAATGCGCAATTATTTTAATGAACTTAAACTATTTCCCCTAAAGTAAATTATCTCGAAAAAAAAGGCCTTCCAACGGGAAAAAAAATTTACAACGTTAAAAGCAGGGGGGGCAAAAAAAAAAAAAAAAATTTCTGGTATTAACTACTTTTAGGCCTGGGCCCTTAGGGGTTAAAAAGGTTTTCCACACCAAGGTGACCCGATTTGTGATAAAAAAAGTCATGTAAAAACCAGGGCAAGATCCAGGGGGTGGATGGCCTTTACTGAAGGGGGATACATGTCCCAAAAATTTTTTCAAAAAACCCCAAAGCCCGGTTCACACGGCTTATTCAAGCTGTAATTGCGGAATGGATTTCGCCCGCAATTACGGCTTGAGTAAGGGGCGGGGTGGGGGTGCTGCCGCGGCCCCATAGATCTTCATTATCCATGGCACGTATCCCGTCGGGATAATGTGCATGTCACTTTCTCCCTGCAAGGCGTATTCGCCGAGCGGGGAGGAGAGACGGAATCCATAGTTCTCTATGAGAACTGTGTATTACAGTAATGGCTGGGACGGATTCCAGCCGTATTGCAGTGCAGTACGTCACGCAATATGGCTGAAATCCGTGCCAGAAATAAGCCGTGTGAACGGCCCCTTAGGGTACTGCTCAGATTCCCGAGCAAATCACAGCAACATGCAGACCCAAGAAACCTGTGCAGACAGGAGGCGCACGCCGCTGTGCCCTACACATCAGCAGAAAGTTAGGCCTTCTCCCCACGGCACAGGTTTGCGGCCGGTTTTTCAGACAGTTTGCAGTTTTGAAGACCGTCTGAAAAACCGGCCGCAAACTAAAACATCGGGCTCCTATGTAAAACCCGTACAGCAGTCCCCACCGCATGGGTTTTCCCCCCGGCGGCTTTTCTGTCCGAGGGCCGCCCGAAAAACATTCAACATGCACATTCTTCTGTCTGGTTTTCGGACGGAATATATCTAAGTGAATGTGAAGGGGGAGGACTATTCTCCACTCATCGCGGCCGTGGGGATAAACCGACCGGTATTTGTCCATTGCCTTGTAAACGGGCACTAAAACTCTGTAGGTTATTAGGATATAATCAGCAGTCAGTGACCAGGATGAGGATTGACAGAAAACTACACAAATCTTCAGGCATCAGGTAAGTGCAATCATGCGGTTTAGTTCCTAAAATCGAGCATTTTGGTATTTAAACGACATAGAGACAACATTAAAAAAGACGTTTTCTAATAATTGACAAAGCGCAAAAACCCAAAAACAAATGACCGTGAATAAAAGCAAAAGTGACCGGAGACCAGAGTGAAAAAGGATCCGAACCCCAGCAAAGTAATTCTGTACACGGAGCCTAACCCAGCAGCAGAGGATTACGCTGCAACGTCAGAGCTGCGAGATGTAGCGGATGCTCAGCGGCTTTCTGTTTTGCGCTCAAATAGTTCCAGTAATTTATCTTGCAACCAATTAATCAAATCAGCAGCAGCCAGTTTAATTCTGTGTTCGCGCAATCTGGTTCTACAGATTAATCTCATTTCTTCAAGAGCAAAGAAGGTCAAACCCACTGCAGTCTGCAGCACAATGCCCTTCCCCTGCGCTGGATCCCTACGAGGCAGGTATATGCAGATAGCATGGAGAGTATACCAAGATGACCCAAGCAGAGGGTCCCGTACACACTGGCCTACTCAGGTGGGTGAGATCCTGAGCAGTTGTACATCATCGATCACAGATTGAGGACACGTCCTAGCGTCAGGAAATGTGAAGTGTCAGAAACCAGAAGGTTCCCACAATGAGAACGGCCTCCTCACCCATGTACTCGCTCCGTGTAGACAGGGGCCACTGTGCACTGCTCCAGGGCATCTAATCACAAGGAGAACACTGGGAACAGGGAGCACAATGTCTTCTCATCTATCTGATGGTCCTGACGACAAGGAGCACATCTGCCCCGGGGGCCACAGCTTGTTCTGAAGCTCATCCCATGGGGGCCATGCTGCAGCGTCATCTCCTAGGAAGCAACAGGGCTGCCCTCAGTAACTTCAGGGCCCCATACAGCATCTGAGCCCCCCACCCGTCATCAGTTCCTATCAGGGTCCCTGACATTCGTACTGCCAGTAATGCCCTGATGGCACCCATACTGAAAAACTATGAGGGAGCTGCTTACACCCACTTTCATAGATTGATAGCAAATCCTATAATATTCCATACATCTGTCCCGCAACCATTTAAAGGGGCAGACCATGCTCTGCTGCTCAAGGGGGGTGAAATATGACCCTGAGAAGCCCACTCTATTCCAGCGCCACTGCTGCTCCCCCTCACCTCCATCAGTTATAGCTCGAAAGGGGTGACGTTCTTCATTAGGCAGAAGCACCATGTAAGTGTGTGGAGACTTACATACCACTGAAATTTTTCGAAAATTCTAAAAGGCTTATGGGAAATGAGGTAGAACTCTGCAGCGTCACCTACTGGATGTAGTATACCTTACTTCACATCCGACTCACTGAGCTTTGCAATGTAAATGGGATCAGAGCTAACCAGATATTAATCTGCAGACTGCTGTTTCGGGGCGTGTGCAACCTAGTCTCCACTACTATACTTGAATCTCATATTGAAATGAACAGAATGCTGCGCATGCGCAACCTACTCTCCGTTCTGTTCTATGAGAGATCTGACTATACTTGAATCTCATATTTAAATGAACTGAACGCCGCACATGCGCAACCTACTCTATGGGAGATCTGGCTATACTTGAATCTCATACTAAAATAACAGAATGCTGCGCATGAGCAACCTACTCTCTGTTCTATGGGAGATCTGGCTATACTTGAATCTCATACTAAAAAACAACTGCGCATGCGCGCCTACCTCCTTTCTGTTATGGGGAATTGACTATACTTGAACTCATATTAAATAACAAATGCGAAAGGGCAACCTATTCCCTTTCTGTTTTAGGGGAGATCGGCATATTTGAATCCATTTTTTTTAAATGAACTGAACGCCGCACAAGCGCAACCTACTCTCCATTTTGTTCTATGGGAGATCTTTTATCAAAATGAACAGAGGGTGCAGAGCAAGCATGACCTTCTCTCCAGCCTGCACAGAGGCTTTTAGGGACATTTATGTGCCAGCTTATTGATAAGCCATGAATATGTCTGATATAGGAAAATCCCTTTAAGACTGATGTGAGTGAATGTGCCGTGTGCACAGCAGAATAACCTGCTACCAGATTAATAGATAAAAATAAGGCATGGAGCGAGCATACAGCAAAACCTAGTAATTGCTTTCAAAACATAAGTAAATAAGTTGTAATTTGCAGAAAATGTTCTCTCCGCCAGCGACGGCCATTTATTAGGTCATTCATCTAAATAGCACATAAAAGCCCGAAAACACCCAGCAAAGTCGTGCACACACCTCAGCTCTCCTCTCCCAGGAAAGAATGTAGGGAACTCAACCAAACATACTACTGTTCAATTGTGGAGAGGAGAGGGGATAACAGCTACACAGATTAAACAAACATTCATCATAGTGACAGGAGCCATGGCAAGACTGAGGAACGGGGCGGCCCAGAAGGTACTGTCCCCCCCCCCCCCCTCCCGCCAGGTCCACGCTAAAACCTGTGCATGCTGCACTCCACACAGGATCGAATTGCTGCAGATCCTGCCTGGGTTCCACATCTCATGTCCATGCTCAGACATTGGCCTGCAGTGTGGATTTTCAAATCCACAGGATGTCAATTTCTCTTATGGATATTTACCACGAATTTCAGCAAAATCCACAAATACATGCACATTTTGCTGGGGAGTTACAGTCGAGTCGCATTATTATGACCACTTCCTACTTTTAGCGGCGCGTCGCTCATGAAGAAAGTCACGTGTGGTTGTCAAGTTTGTAATTTAAGGAAAAAAACATCAAAAGTCTGTTTCATTATTATATTCTTATTAAGCTCATCAGATAGTTTGTTTAAACTGCTTTTACTGCTATACATCCTTATCGAAGTATCAGATATCTCTCACACAGCTTTCCTTGAGGCAGAGGCAGTGTCTGCTAGAAGCCAGATTCAAGGACTTCCTCCTCCCCCCAGATGATACAGAGTGTTTGGGAATGTGTCATATCAGCTAATGCTTCATACGCACATGCAAATTATAACTTGTCTCTTAGCGACCACCAGTTAACCAATCATGTAGTGATAGAATAGTCATGTGATTAAAAAGTTCTATTGGAATGTAATTTATTGGGATTAAACTTCAGATTTCATGTCCCAAACGGAAAGTGTGGGTCATACTTCTCGAGCTCCGGCTGCTGGCAGCAATAATAATAATATAATTCGGAGGTATTTAATTGGATAAAGGAGTGGAACAAAGATAATTTCCACACCTGATTTAATCATCTTGACATGGTGAGCTGGTTTGGTGGGTATATAAGATAGGCTGTCTGCACACATATGCCTAGATGCTGTTATGGGTAAAAGAGGAGATTTATCAGAGTTGCAAGAAGGGATGATTATTAGCTTTCAAGTGTAGCGTTTCTGACACTTCAGTTTGTGCATTGTTGGCGGCTGCTATGGTGAAGTGAAAGTGTATCATGAGTGGACAAATGGCACTATTGGGAATAAGTAATGTGGAGACTGCAAAGTACCTCCTGCCATTGATGAGAATAGTAAAACAGGTAGTGCAAGTTTAAAACATAAAAGCGGAGAAAAGCGCACCTCGTGCGGGTAAAACTTTTTACAGTTTAGAAGTTACGGTAACTTAGCCGCTCACCTGTTTAAGTTGTGCTGGAAATGGCACGACTCATATAATCGCTTAAATGTTAATAACGATCCCTAAGGATCTATGTCGAGCCGCCGTCTAGCCGCTTACAACGGTGAACTTCCACAGGATTTCCCGGTGGTCCCCGGAACGAATAGGGGTTCAAAGACTACCCTATTTTACTTGTTAAAGCAAAAAAGGGAAGACTAAATATGCAACTGAGGGAGATACCTCGCAAAACGCGTTTTGCAATTCCGTTTTTATTTTGGACAATAAAAAGACACATTTATGTGGCTAGCTGCCTAGTGTCTTGTCCTTTCTAGTGTCTGTAGCGCTGTTTATAGTCTATCCTTGTAGTCTTCCCTTTTTTGCTTTTACAAGTAAAATAGGTTAGTCTTTGAATCACTGCCATTGATTAGAGGTAAAAATGGACTACAAAAGTGCACGAGGGTGGACCAAAATCAAAATGGAGCAGGGGGGACCAGACGTGTCTCTAAAACAACAGTTCAGTGACCCCTACTGTGTATGGGACTCCAAAGCAGATATCATTGCACCCCTGCTAACAAAGCTGCAGGGACAGAAAATGCTTCAATTTTCAATACAGTATTGGAACTGGACCCGTGCTGATTGGCATGGTCTCCTCTGATGATTCTCATGGTCTCGCGAGATATGTACTTTGGAATGTTTTTATGACGTTATCGGGGCCACTCTTCCATGTAGAAGGCACACCCAACCCATTTGGGTATAAATCCATCATTATACCCACAGATGCCGTTTGTCTTCCCTGGGACAAATAGGATCTTCTAGCAAGACAATGCGACATGTCACATGACTGCCCAGTACTACCCCGGCCCACTAACTCCCCAGACTTGAACCCCGTTGAGCGTCTGTAGGATCACCTCGATTATCGTGTCTGCTCTATGGACCCTCCATGCACCGTCCAGCAGCTGTGGGGTCCGCTCAGCATGGCTCCAGATACCGGTGACAACCAGGACCTTATTGAGTCACTCCCAGCCTGTCTAGCTGCTGTCCGTGCTGCGCACAGCCTTTACTCCAAACATTAGCTGGTGGTCATAATAATGTGATGCACATGGACTAACCCAAATTATCCTAAAGCCTTTAATGCGAGAAACGATAAAACCAAAACAAGGTCAGCGACTCCATCATTTGCCCAGTTACAAGTTGTGGGTAGGAGCAGGAGAGGGTAAGTGCCACTAAAAACAAGACCAGATCCTAGCAGAGAAATCCAAGAAAATCTCTAGTTGGCCACTAACCTTAAAGGGTTTTCTCGTTTGAAGCCTTCATGATCTTCAGCTAAGTCTATGAGATTGAATTTGAAATCCAGGCGCGAGTCTCTTCTCTCCTGCCCGGAGGCGTGTCTCCTCACTGAAGAGTGTGTGACATCATCATTCTGTGTTAGTAGTGGAAGAGGAAGGTTGTCTGGAGAGCATGCGCCCCTGCAATGTTTCTTTTCTGCAAGTCTTAGCTTTAGGGTCCACAAGTCCTTGCTGTGCTATAACCCTTTTTAATCTCCAAAAAATTGGGGAAACTGAAAAGAACTAAGATATTTTGACACTATATTTACTATTTTTCAAGGGAAACTTAAACCTAATTTTCTCTATCTATTAAACACTAAAAGTAACTTTTATTATATCTAAATCTTAAAACCCCATACCATATTTAAAAACCTGATCTCTATCCTCATCATTTAAAAACCCTTTCTTCGAAAGAGGGGAAAACTCCCTTCTATCATCAATCTGGTGGAACCCCACCATTAACAGGGGAACCTTTTACATAGCAAAGTACTACTTCAGAAAGGGGTCCCAAGCCAACCCCTTGGGGATCGTCCCCAAATTTATAAACAGAACAAAAAGGCCCCCCTTTACACCGTCTCACAGGGGACATTTACAGATGGGGAAACACAAATTTAAAACGTCATGCTGACCCCGCCACATTTTCGCCACTAAACCTGGTTTTTCAAGGGTTAAGGTCCGATCGAAACATGTGGCAGGTCAGGGATGACGTTTTAAATTTTGATTTTTCTCACCTCTGTCTACAGGGGTCACCTGCGCAACGGTTCCAAGGGGGGGCCTATTTGTTCTTTGGGCATGAATTGGGGGCGACTGCCCCAAATGGGTTTGGGTTGGTCCCTTTTGAAGCTGTACTTTTTTTAAAAAATAAGTCTCCTGTTAAAAAGGTGGGGTTTCCCCCAGTTTATGATAAAAGGGGTTACCCCCTTAGAAGCAAAGGGGGAAATGAGAGGGGGGGGGGAAAGAGATCAGGTTTTTAAATAGTGTGTATAGAGGTTTAAAAGTTAATATAAAATAAAATTTTTTTTTTCTTTTGGTGTCTTAATAGCATGCAGCTCCTGCAATGTTCTCTTGTATGCAGAGCTTTCAGCTTTCTAGGCATCCAAATCCTTGCTGTGCTATAACCAGTTATACACACAGCCTGAACTGATGAAACACATGTGAGGAATGCACATTGCCCTCCTCTGTTATCAGGCAGGAGGCTATGACTGCGTTATATGAGGTGATTTAAAAGTTAAACAATCAGTAATTATCCAGATCATTCACCTTAGAGCTGGGAGATGATAGAGCCAGCAGCCCTCTCACATAGCTGGTTTCACTTTCGATTTTAACAGCTCGGAGGGGAGTAAACACAGAGTGTGCAGGCAGCCCATCACAGTGCAGGGGGCGTGTCCGGTCTGTTTCCTGTCTGGGGGTGTATCCCAACAGGCTGAATGAAATGTCAGTCAGCCAATCACAGTGTCCAGGGTGGATCCATCCGAGGGCATTTCCCGACTAGTCAATCACAGAAAAGGGGGCGTGTCCTGACTAGCCACCTACAGAAAAGGGGAGTGTCCCGACTAGCAGCAGCAGAAATAGAAAACAGATGAACAGAAAAGCTCATATCTACTGCAATTCTGCCAACTACAATTGTGGATTTTTACCCCTGATGGGGACTGAAATCCTCATTACACCTGCAGCTTCTGCTGTGGACGGGTGGCAGATGACAGCCCATGTGTGAATGTAAACGCTGCATACACCTACTATCCAGACATCAAAGATGCTTCCCATCAGGTCCCTTCTTTCCGTTGATGGAGTTTTCTATCCTTAAAGGGGTTTTGCCACGAAGTAAAATTGACGTGGGAAGTTTGTAAATTAAATTATAAACATTTTGACCATTCATCATTCTTAAAAATTCTGCACCATTTTTGTTTTAGCTGCTCATTTAGTGATCCATTGTTTAGAGCTCGTCTCCAGGGGATACGACCAGGGCTGAGAGCTTCTCAGTCCTGGTCGCACATGCTCAGACATCACCTCTCCTCTCAGGCAGCTACTGAGTGTTCAAACCCCAGGTGCTGTCATTCTACTCCCATCCTCTGTACTCCTTAGTAATTAGTCACACAATACAAATAAGTTAAAAAAGAAACCTCAATGAGGTCTGTGCATTGATAGAGAAAAAAAAATCCACAGGTTTGGTTCCTGCAGGGATTTGAATCACGGACCCTTGTGCTGTGAGGCAAAAGTTTTACCTCTGAGCTACAATGTAGCTACTTTGACTACAGAGAGGAAAAGCCTGGTGATGTCATCCTGCTGGGTCACATGAAATGTAATTCAAACAAATCACACGCCCCTTCTCAGCACACAGAGCTGAGCTGGATGCAGGAGGTATGAAATGAGATCGTGGCAAAACCCCTTTAAATGACTGCTGCAATCAGTGACCACTCTACAGTATATCATTTTACTATATGACAGTAAGTAGGCGCTCTCTCAATGGGCTTTGGTCATTTGTACCATATTTTTATGTAATTAGTGAATGTTACAAAGAGCACAATAAATTATCATGTTATACAAATAACCAATTCGGTAATAACCAAACCATAATGTGACTCACAGGGGGATTCTCATTTCACTGATTAGCTTTAAACAAGTATATAAAGGGAAATAAAAACTACCGCCAAATACATTGCTGTTCTGATGTTGCCTCCTTTCAGAGCTAGAGCAGCTCCTATCTCCTGTTTGTGTACACAAGCATCCATAGGTTCCAGACCGTGGATGGAACGATGACATTACTCCCTGCTGTGTCTTATCAGCAGCACTAGAGCTTATGCTTCCTAATGACAAACTTTAACCCCTTAGAGCACTGTAGCCTTGATTTCTGCTGGCAAAACCCCTCCATCACCAATGTCACTGTAACAGGCTCAGTAAGGAAGAGCAGGGCTGAAATTTCACTGATGTAGACCCACCCACAGCCTGAACAGGAAGTGGGAGCCTGATGCTGGCAGTGAATAGCAAGCTCGGTGAAACAGTATGGTAAGAACACCCTTTTAGGTGTCCAGCTGGCAGTGCTCCAAGGGCGTGTTGACACTGCGTTTTTTGGCCTGTTTTTAGTGTGTTTTCCACACTGTTAAACAGCACAAAATTAGCCTTGGACAAGTTTCAAATCATTCCTCATTGAATATAATGTAAAATAAAAAATTCACAGGAAGCGCAATTGCACGCTGTTTTTTGGATGCAATTACAGCTGTAAAAATAAGTGATAATTCTTGAGATGTTTTCACTTGTAAAATCCCCATAGGAAACAATGGGGATAGGATTTTTCAAAATACGCTTCAAAATAAGTCTCTAATCAGGCGTTTTTTTAAGCTGATTTAAAAAGCTGATTTAGAATCGTAAATTTACACTTCAAAAACACCGTGTGAACATACCCCTAGAAACAGCAGAGCTGATAAGTCAATCACTGATGTAGACCCACCCACAGCCTGAACAGGAAGTGCGAGTCTGAAGCGGTCTGTGAAGAGCAGGCGCTGTGAAACTGCATGGTGAGAACACCTCTAACATAAAAACACTAACCCCCTCTCCCAAGCAGAACCAAATTCTGGTACCTTCAAGAGAGGAGCCACAAAGACAGTGGTCCCCCGAGGCTCTCACATCTTAGAGAAGTTTGCTCACATATAAGACTGGGCCGAGAACAGGTCGAGCATCTAACCTCAACCTCTGTGCCTCATCCTCAATTAGGAGAAGGGATGATACGATCTCTACGCCTTACTCTACTCCACCTCCAGCCTGGCAGTGCCAACAAGGGCCCTCCCTGGTTTATTATGCCTTTTTTATCTACCTAGTAAAGCAGCTCTGCTAATGAAAATCCCAAGCACAAAAATGTGTGCATCCGGGGCAGTGACTGCATGCTGCTGCGAGAAATCACACAAAACTGGAGCGGCATTAGCTTTTCCAGTCCTTGCCATTAGACGCAGGTCAGAACAGGACAAGGGAGCAGATTAGTTATTGTTAATGCTCAGGGTCGGCCGGCTGAAAAACTAGTAAATTGAAACAGCACCCAGCAGGCCTGCTGGAAAATGGCCGCTCCGCTCTGCACCCTCCGCTAATGACTTGTTAACCCTTCCCGACACATGCACTGGCAAGAACAAGGCAAGGAAGGCCAAGAAGCAGGCACCGGGAAAGACTCATTCCCTATGTGGTCTGGTCAGCTTTCACAGCTTTCAGTAGTAAATGAACTACTTTATATAAAAACACATTGCAGCTCAGTGCACAGAGCGAGATTTAGGCACCTTCACATCCACTCCCTTTGGGGTGCGATTACTTCCATTAAAATGACGGACACCTCTGTAGTCAATGGAGTCTGCCAGTGTCCTTCATGAAGCAGACACTGCTCTGACTGGAGCCAGCTCCACAGATGGAGCCAGGCCTGAAACCGCTTTGATGCAGGACTACTTTAACCAGTTCCTGACCGAGCCGCTTGCCCTCCTTCCTGACCAGTAGTACATGTGGGTTGAACACTAGAATGCTTTCTAGCACTCGGTTATACTGATATTTTCCCCATGATATGTAAGGCTTTTATCTCATTTTTACATTCAATTTTATTTCAATAATAAAAATAATATTATGAAGGAAAATGGTCTCAAAAAATGTAGAAAACACTTATTTCTTTATTTTTTTTACATCAAAAGTGGCGCTAAAATAAGTTTTGTAAACGTGTCACTTTTCCCTTATGGGTGTCCATATAGCAGCAATATAAAGCTTTTTGGTTGGCAGGACTAAAAGTTGCAGCTGGTATGAGTTTGTTTCTGGAGGGTGGGTGTTTATTTTTTCTTCAATTCTATATGCTGTAATCCCTTAAAGGGGTTGTCTCACTACAAGGATTTCTTTTTATGTTAAAGATCTTGCAAAAACAAGTCACTTTGCTATGTTTCCATTAACAGTGTCCTACTTATTCCTAGATATCCCCTCTTGTATGGGCTGCATCAGCTCCTCAGGTCACTATAGCTACAGCTGTTGCTCTCCTATAGGCTACCACACTGGTTGATATAGCTACAGACCTGTTTACTCTCCTGATAGGCTGCCAGCACTGGTTGTTGCTACAGACTTTTACTTCCTGATAGGTGCCAGCACTGGGTTTTAGTACAGACCTGTTTGATCTCTCCTGATAGGCTGCCAGCACTGGTTGCTATAGCTACAGAAATGGCTTCTACTGCAGCCTAGTGGAAGTCAGTAAACATGGCCCTGAATTCAAAATGAAACCAAGAAAACAGGACTGAGATGAATCAATGTAGTGAGACAACCCCTTTAAGGACTTCCCGTGTAACTGGGAGATCGTATTCGTCCTGTTTCCCAATCATACACAGGCACTTCTGGTGCAGCTGAGCACAAATGTGTTTTTCATTAGAAAGTCAGTGGCAGACTCCAATCACCAGCTATTTCAAGGATCTGGTACTGAAATTTGGTATTGCCATTCCTTCAACATCATCTTTCAGGGAAGAGGCAGGAGACCCCCACACACCAAAATCAGTGGGGTTGGCCATCTCATCTCTATAATGTATGGAGGGCCTTCAGGTAGGTTTACACAGCGGATCTGCCCAAAGTACGGCCCGCAAATATGGTAAAATCACAGCACTCATTGAGCGCAATGATTTCACAGCGTATTCCCTGGTGGAAATGAATAGGGGCCAGACTCCTCTAGAAGCACGTGCTGGCCAGTGTGTGCTTTTAAACCAACAGGCGTATAGCAGCGCGCACAGCACACACCGCTAGACGCCATCCCCCAAAAGAGGCCCTGTGACACCTCCTGACAGGTCAGTTCTAGTGAACTGTGTCCCCTGTGACATCCTGGAGCATCTTCTATTACTCTGCGCTCTTCCCTTGTTCTTCCTCCTAGAACCGCTCAGATGGGTGTCAACATTTTAGTTTTCAAATGGGTGTATCCTGCACACACTGACTCCATGAGTGCTGACTGCATAAGGTCACAATGTGCTGGGACACGCCCCGATTGGTAACGCCCAACTGACAGATTCAGTAATAAGATGATCAGGGCAGCCATAGAGGGAAGATGCTCCAGAATTGTTATCTTACAGGGTACTAGTATTTACTAGAACTCATGAAGACAATCAATGCTGACCGCAGTCTGTACTGCTTCCCAATAGGAAGACCATGAAGATGTTCAGTTTCAATAGCATATGCCCACTGCTGTCCCCATGTCATATCGCCTGCACCATTCTCATTCACAAATCTGGTGGGGTTGTGTCACCTGAACATGGCATATTCAGCCATAGGGAACAGTGGAGACATTTCTACAACACTTGTTACATGTGAACACATGCCAACATGCATGCAGCTAAATGTTACTGCCCAAACAGCCACAGCTAGCAGGGTGTGCTACACTGGGTATTAGAGTGGGCAGGCGTCTCATGGACCATCTGTTGTTTTTGGTTGTTTTAAGGTATCAAGCAGGATTTGAAGTTTTAAGACTTTAATCCACTTTTATCACACAACTGACAAAACATGAACGACGGCTCCTCACACAAGAAACCAGCAGGGTCACAAAGTCAATGGATTTGACAATATATTCGGTTGCTGGTATACCCTCCTTCATCAGATGATAGTCCCACATATAGCAGCCGAATCCCCAGGGGACATATTGGCCATTCTAACGCACGGCACAGCAGCTCTCCGTGCTAATACAAGGGGATGCTCATTTATAAGGCCTATATGTCCTAATAAGGGTGCATTTACACGGTAAAGACCAAATACCGGTCAGAAATCCCGAACGGTATGTGGTCTTTTTTTGGCACGCAGGGGGGCGACTTTTCTCTGCAGTTTGCGGATTCAAACCCTCCCCCATCGCATCCACATGTTCATGTTCCACAAGAAAACCGGGCGAACATGTTCTAAGTTTTTTGCACAGCTGGCGGTGTAAAAAACCTGGCAGAAAATCCTTGCAGTGGGGGCTGCTGCACAGATCTTCCATTCAAGTCTATGGGGGAGCGTTGCTTGTCGGTTTTCAGACTGTTTGTAAAACGGCAAACCGTCTGAAAAACCGACAAATAACCGATGCCGTGGGGACATGCATTAAGGGTCAGGAAATGGCTGCTATTTTTATTTTTGGTAAACAACTAAATAGGACACTGACTAAGCTATACAAAAAAAGAAGAAGGGGGATAGTGTCAGGGCTGTGGAGTCGGAGATTTCCTAAGAAAAGAGAAGCAGCATCATTCAGCTCTTGATGGCGTCTCTGGGCCAAGAAAATTGCCAAACTGCATCATGTGAGGTCATGACAGCTGGAAGAATATGACATGGAGTCCATTCATCCATTCCAAAGCCAAGAGGAGGACGTCCAGGCAAAATATCAGAGTCAACAAGTTGCTCATCACAAGATCTATCAGTTCTAACGCTACAGACCCGGCAGTGGAGGATCCGTAAGAGTGAGATCACAGACGTCCGTGCAAGCACCATGCAAGTCTCAACATCAATCTCATTATAAGAAGCGTCGGTGAAGAGTTTACAAAAAAGTACAAAAAGTGGAAGATTGGAGACGAGGGATTTGGAGCGATGAGATGAAAGTCAACAGACCGGGCTCTGATGGGGCAAATGGGTTTGGAAGAATGAGGCTAACGGAACAAGAAATTGAAGAAACTGTCAGGTTCGGTGGAGGAAGCCTGATGATATGGGGTTGTTGGATACTTGACCAGGATCCATGGTGACCTCAATGCTGAGCTATATGTGAGTAACCTACAAGAGGAGTTACTTCATACACTTAAGTACTATGGGTATGAAAAGGACGACACAGTGTTCAGCAGGACAACGACCTGAAGCATATGTCAAGGTTGGAGAAGGAATGGTTCAATGACAATGAAGTAGAGTTGGGGGATGGGGCTCCACAGTCCCCAACCCTCAACCCAACCCAACATGTGTGGGTAGATTTTGAAGGGAAAAAGCTGAATTCGCACCCGGGTCCGTCTGCACCAAAAATGGGAATGTGTAAAGAGACCTGGGATCAGATTTTGGTCAAATATGCTGAATCGATCCAGAGCTCAAAGGGATTCGGCAGTTGAAAACCAAAGGGGATTCACCAATTACTAACAAAATAATTTTTTATTTTTAGGGGCAAAACACAACAAAGCAGTTACATGACAAGAACTCATAACTAAGCAGATGCAAATACTTCGCACTTTGATAAGATAGGTAAGATGATTGTCTAAAAATGATGGAGCCCATGTACAAAGCTGTAGTGGATGGGGAATAGGAGCCTGAAAATCCCCAAAAATCAAAACTTTTTACCCTTTTGCTTGTCATGTTTGTTCTCCAAAATACTTGATTATTTATCATAAGGTGATAAAAAACCTCATGTTAACTTTATGTATAAAAAGGTACATTTAAACATGCGCCATTTTTAGGGGGTCAGGGTCAGAGTCAGGGAAATTGAGGGGCTGAATCACTTTGGCTTTTCCGACTCCCCAGCCCTGGGTAAGGGTGGGGAGTCGATTTCTGGGGTCCCTCCCAAAGCCAAAAATGATGTGAGGGAAAAAGGGTTT
>JAODAL010071544.1:0-15485 GCA_025379985.1 Phyllomedusa bahiana
TGATAAAAAAGTCACATTATTCCAAACTTTTACTATAAAAATTACAGTTCAGCCACAAAAAAAGGGGCTGAAAAATAAAATAACAAGAAGAAACAAAAAACCGGACGCAAGGGGAGGGGGAAGCAAAAGAAGAAAAGTAAGAGAAAGACCGCCGGAAAAAACAACCGGGGGGACTGGACTTCTCAACCTGTCTTCTGTACACTGACGGTCACATGAAAAAGGTTATCCTTAGGACAAATTTTTGTCTCAGATCCAATTTTAAATTTTACTTACATTAAGGACGTTAACAAGTTTGCCCGACTTGACCCAAAAACCCTTTTTTCAATTTTCCCAAGATGAACAGTTGATTAATACACCATCTATAGATACGACCAAAAAGTTTAAGGTTTTAAACCCTTAGTGACAAATGGAAATCTTTAACCTTCGGGTTTTTACAGGATCACCATTGCGCGGTTACATGCGTTGACGATCTTTTTTTTCCCTACCCCCAAACCCAAATTTCTACCCGGCGTTCCCGTACCCCTCCCCGGATAGATTTCATTATTTTGTAGAAAGAGACCAAAAAATTTATCAGTAGCATACTTTCTGGCCCAAAAAATTAGTAACTTAACCAAGATAAAGTAGGGCACTGGAGAATTGAGAACAACCGACTGACTAAAAAAAGGGCAGAAAAAGGGGGGAACCGTTTCCCTTTATGGACAAAAAACATATTTGCACGTAAACAAGAAATGTTATCTGATCGCAACATACGCAGATTGAAACGCATCCACCCCTGAATTTTAAAAACCAATTTTAAAACTTTTTTTGAGGGGGGCTTGGGGAACGGAGTGTACAGAAAAAAAACAGGTGGATTATTTTTTTTGTAAAAACACCCCTGTAATGCCATTTTGTAGGGACCCCAAAGGTCCACAAGGACAGGTCCAACCCCCCATGAGACCTTTTGTCTGGGGCATGGGTTTCCCCCGGAAAGGCTGTCCCAAGGTTTGGGATGGTGTCCTTAAGCCTTTGGTTGTAGTTTCCCTGAAACTTAAGGGAAAAAAAAGGGAAGTCTTAAAAAGGTTTGGAACACATCAATGGACCAAATAAGGTCGGGCTCACATGTATGGGGAACTTTATTTCCCATACCTTGTCCGGGTAGCTCTATCAGCCCTAAAGTTCATTTCTCACTTAAAAACAGTTTTATACGGAAGAGGCTCCGAGTACTTTGTAACATAGCTGAATTTCTGAAAAATCAAACTTTTTTTTTTTTAAAATCGGATATTTTTTTTTCGAAGAGGGGTCTCAGGGGGGGGGCCAATTTCTCACCACCCCCCGGCCTTTTTACCATGCTTGGGGGAGCACTATATTTACCCCCAAGAACCCCTTTTGGGACTCATTTTTTGTGGTTGGCAGGTAAAATCGATGACCCCTTTTTATATGGGGGGGGCGATGTGCCTGCATACCCGATTTCATATTTTTTCTGAAAAATAATACTTCAACTTACATTTCACTCATACTATTACTCTGAAAAATTACATTCCAAAAAATTTTTTAAACCCTTATTGAATGCCAGTGAAACATTAAAACCAGACCCACGAAAAGCACAGCTGGAAATACAATTCTTCAATTCAAAAGCTTTCACCCCAAAACATGTCCAAAAGCCATTCCTGTAGGGGGGAGAGGGGCAGGTCCCAAAAATTGCAGTAGGGAAAGGACCACAGGGGAACGACAAAATTTTAAAAATAGATTGTCCGAAGAGGAACCCGCAATGGATGTTAAAAGGGGCCCCGGTTCATATGACTCAAGATAAACCCATTTGATCCACTCGCACACAAAAAAAATTCTTCGGGGAAATTCAAAGACCCACATTGGTTTTGGGATCAAAACCCCAATTCTCTGAAATCAAGAGAATTTGTTTGAAGTATCTACCAGTTTAAATTTGGGGATCCGCTTAGAAAAGGTATTTCTAAGGGCTGCACGTTTCCCAGAAGGGCAGACATTGGCAATTTAATTTTCACCTAATCAAATTACCCAAGGCCACAACGAAAACGGCACACAAGGGGTTTTTTCAAGTGGGAGGACATCCTGCCGCACAGGAGTTTGCCCTTGCCACTAAAACATTCTCTGACATCACAACACAAAAGTTATAAATAAAAGGCTTTAATCAACGTAATTCGCCCAATGTATGACTTGGCACAATGTACCCTCTGTAATTTATATTTCGTGGGAACACAACTAAAGATTAAAGGGAGCTTTTCCAGAACAAATCAATGATAAACAAAATTCTGTCAGGAAAAAATCTAATCATCCAATCACTTTAAGAAATGCACATTTAATTTCAGAGGGCAAAATAAATTGGGGTTGAGAAAATCAACCACCAATTTTCCGGGGGGGGATATAAGAAAGGGACTACACGTAGGAGGCCTTTTGGATCCTTACTTTAAATACAACAGACCGGGGGGTCTGAATCTAAGAAGGGATTAAGGGTTTCCCCTATTGAATTCAACTCATCAAAAAGAGGATTCAAAGGCTCTCTCTTCTATACTAGTTGGATGCTCGGTTTCCAAGTGTATATATATTCATACTTTTTATTCTTTTTGCACTATGAAACTTTCAAGGGTTTGGTTTTTTTTTTAATCCGTATGCTGCTCCGATACCTTAAGATGCCCCTTGCAATTCTAGGGCTCTTTTGTTTTTTTTGGGAAGATGGGGTTAACTTTATTATTACTGCCGGCTATTTATCAATTAATTACCTTAGATTTATTCTGAACTGCTTCCTTTAAAAAACTGGCCTCCCCTTTTTTTTTTTTTTTTTTTTTCGCCCGTTTAAATGTATTAAATTTTTTGTTTCTGCTAGAACCATTTTGGGAATATTTTTTTTTTATTATGCAAGACCGGGAGCCCAAAAAATCCTTTCCGGGTCTGTACTTTCCTTTTAATTTTTTGTCATTTTCCCCCACATATTTTTTAACTTTGCATATATTTTTTATCGAATCGCGGACAGGCACTAAAATTTTCTTTTCTAACTCCGGAGCTATAGATGTATCTGCCATGACCGGCACCTCAGCATTGCCTGAATTGGCCGCAGATTTTTGAAACGCATGTCCGGATCAGGGGTCCTTCTCCATTTTGTTGTGGTTCGAAAACCGGGGGCGGGACAGGTTCGGAGCGCAAAAAGGTAAACCACCAATGATTTAGAAGTTAGGTATTTTTAAAAGGGGGTTTTAATATTAGTATCTTTTGACTAAGGTTGCTTCACCCAAACGCTTAACAATCCGATTCTTTGAGGGGATGGGCACATGGGGAATGCTTGTAATTTTTTTATTTACCCAAATAAAAGGACAAGTTTTTATTATACTTCTATTTGGTGGTTTTCGCTGCATCCATCTGTTTGCTAGACTATTTGACCACCCCGGCCTGGTGAATGCTTTCGACCAAAAAACTGGGGCGGATTTATTTGGGGTGACTGACCTTTTTCTGTTTTTGACTGCACAAAAAAAAACCCCTTCCTCAAGCCGAGGAATTAGTACAAAAAAGTTATTTGTTGCAAAAATAGAAAATGTTTGGAATTTTTTTATTGTACCAAAACATAACGAAAACTGTAAATATGGCCGGAGTTGTATCAACCTCCAGAAAACAAATAACACATAATTTTTGCCGAAGATTGAACACTGTAAAAGCAAAACACCCACAAACCTGGCGCAAGTAAATTTTTTCACATTTTGCTCCACTTAGAATTTATTTTGCGGTTTCCCAGTACATTTTATGGTACGATGAATGACATCATTAGAAAACACATCTTGTCCCGCAAAATAAAATCCTTCATATGTCTTAGTAGATGAAAAAATAAAAATGTTATGGCTTTGAGAAGGTGGCGAGGGAAAAATTAACATGAAAAAAAATAAGCTTAAGAAAGCGATAGGTCATTCAATTAATGATATAATTACTAGAGATGAGCGAATTTCTCAAAAATTCGATTCGGCCGATTCACAGAATTTTTCCCAAAAATGTGTTTCATTCCAAATTTATTAGCAATGAATTGCACTAAAAACAGCCATTTCCTGGCTACAGAGAGCTTGTACGGTGTTGTAGAACATTGTGCCATGCATAAATATGCATAGGGAGCGTGGTTTGGAATTGAAACAATGCTGTGATTGAGTATGACAAGCACTGCTCTTAGAATCACTTCACATTTCACTTATCTAGGCAGTTACGGGGTCAAAACTGACCAAATAACTGGAGTGGGAATGCAGCTTGACAGGGTAATGTCAGCACCAGCTAGAAAGAACCGAGCAGAGGGACAAGATCCCACTATAGCATCAAAGAGCACACTCCTTTTACACCGTCATCAGATGATTCCACAGATTATGACAGAACCTGTTCTGTGAAACGCTGATACATGTAGAGGTTCCCCTCCCCCCGATAGACTGGAGTAGTTTTGCGTTGACGTCACTGATCATTTTGCCCTGCCTTTGATCCATCATTTCAATCGGTCAATAATCCATCAGTATTGCTAAAGTCAAAAAGAAACAGGAGTTGATCCAAAACAGAGATGACAAGTAAATGGAATATTTGCTTCTCTTTTGTATCAACTCCTGCCTTTTAGCTACCAAATCATCAGACAATCCTGATGCAAACAAAGGACCATGTCATACTGGCCTTACAGTTTCTCCGAAGACACAGTCGGTTGTGTTTGTCCTTTTCATTCCTTCTGATAGATTAAAATAAGGATAAAACCAAGCACAGTGGTTGGAAACAGTGGGTGGAAACAGCATTAGGAAACAACAAGGTGTTCGAGTGAGAGAGTGGTCAGTTGGCAGCATCAGGAGTAATCCACAGGGTGGCACAATTACAGAGTGTGGAGGTTGCGGCAACATGAGTGGGCCACAGAGTGGCACAATGACAGTGTGGAGGTGGCAGCAGCATGAGTAGGCCACAGAGTGGCACAATGAGATAGTGTGGAGGTGGCGGCAGCAACAGCAGCAGCATCAAGCCAGAGAGTGGCACAATTATATAATTTAGAGTTGGGGACAGCAAGGCGACATAATGAGGAGGTGGCGGCAGCAGCAGCATCAAGCCAGAGAGTGACATGGTGACATAGCCTGGAGGTGACAGCAGCAGCAGCATGAGGAGACCTAAGTAGTGAGGTGGCAGCAGCATCAGAAGGCTACATAATGGCCCAGTGAAGACTGGGGAGGTGGGTGGCAATGCCAGTGCCTGGTAAAGATGGTGGGTGGTAGAAGGAGCAGCTGGCAGCAGATGTGTGGCATCAGGTGGGTAGCAGCATCAGAATAGTAGCTGATGCAGGTAGCCAGAAGAATCCAGACTCATTTGTCAAAGTTTGGGTGAGGCGGCATGGCTGATCTAATCTGATGCATCAGACATTGGTGTGTGGAAATCCTGGCTGATCCACACTTGATTCATCTTGACAAAGGGGAGTCCCTACCACATTTCGGGTGGACAAGCAAGTTATCCTTGGGGTAACTATGGCCCCCGCTGCCCTGAACACCTGCTCTGATGCTACACTACTGGCCGGGCAGGACAGCTTCTCCAGTGAAAACTCGGCAAGTTGCAGCCACAAATCCAGTTTGGTTGCTCAGTAGTCCAGCGGATCTTCAATGTGGGGTGGCAGGGTGCTGTCCAAGTAGGCCACCACCGGCTGGTTCAGGGTCTGCTCCAGGTGCTGTACACACTGTGTAGTTGAAATTTCACCCCAGTAACTATAAAATCGGAAGTATCGGAGTGCAGTCTAGTGCTGCTGCAGAGAGATCCGTGTTCATTAGAGACACAGTGGCAAGTGGCAAAATGTAAAATGGCTGGCCTATTTATAAAGTTGTGACATTACAGAAGCTGGCTGACTGCTGATTGGCTGCATGTCTGCATGTCATGGCAGTGAGAGTTTTCCTTTCTTTCTCCCATAGTTATTTGCCCCATGTCACGCCATTCAAAACTAATTCCACTTCATCATATTCGCTAATCCCTAATAATTACCATGGAAAGTAATTAATTCCATTAGAAAGCACTAGTGCTGCAGGGAAAAGGAGCATGTACACTGCAGCCTGCTCAGTAATAGCTGATCACGGGGTCCCTTAATAGGATTTAATAATTTTGTCTATACCACTCAGTATTCTTTTATAGACCATGTTAAAGAGGTTTCTGGGACTAAAACATAGGATGTAAAACAAAGTTAGGATAAGCCATGACGATAGGGATTGACAAGCAATTTAAAATTAAATGTCACCATTTTTTACGATTTCATGTTTGGAAAGGACATGTTTTAACAGTATGCGTCTTGAGATAATACAATGTACACTCAATGCTTAATTCACGTACATTATTCCTATAGGCAAACCCTTATAATAGAGGGCATATCATAGCTCTATATGACCACTGTATCAACATTTTATTGATGCCCTTATAGTATAATTATGTCATGAAAGGGGCACTTTAAAGCATGCCTATAAACTTTTACCATGTAATGCTGACATTCCAAAACAAGACAGAAATGGTCAGCACTTCCAAACAACGTGAAAGATATGGTGCAGGAGTACAATGTCATGGCTGCAACAAAAATGCAAACAGACAACACAGAGAGGCAAGTCTGTATGCGTCTCTACCTGAATTGAGGTCACCTTTCCCAGGTGGGTGGGCTCTAACAATTTGATCAAAATGTCAGCTTTTCACGAAGAGGCATGTTGAGGTAGCAATCATTATCAGTTCCTGGAGACTGAGGAAGCGTAAAGGTGCCTCTGCCACATAAAAAGACACTAAGGCCATGTCCCCACGGCACCGATTTGTGGCCGGTTTTTTAGACGGTTTGATGTTTTGCAAACTGTCTGAAAAACCAGCCGCAAAGTTTTAAATGAGGCTCTATAGAAAACCCATGCAGCAGTCCCCACTGCAGGGGTTTTGCGCCTGGCGGGTTTTTCAGACCGCCGGCCGCCCGAAAAACATTCTACATGTTCATTTTCCTGTCCGGTTTTCGGACGGAATATAAACGTGAATGTGAAGAGGGAGGGCTTTTCTCCGCTCACCGCAGAAAAAAGCCTCCTTCCCGGAGTTGTGTGCACGGCACAGAAACCGGACAAATACCGGTCAGATAAACCAACCGGTATTTGTCCTGTGCCATGTAAACGGGCCCTAATGCTATAAATGGCACATTAAATGTGGTCCCTTTATATATTTTGCATTGGGACCAGGAGCTTTACGTTACGCCCTTGTTTTTATGTATATTATATGTAGATTGAAATAATTCATATATTCACTGTTTATCTTGGTCTTAGAGTTTTGCGGAGCGCTGCTGTGTTTTTTATGCATTTGCATGTCATTGTGATATTTCAGAAGTTTTCATCATTGAGGGTCCTGGTGCTGAAACCTCATTAAGAAGAGTTGGAGAAGCACTCTGCTGAGCACTGTCATCCTACATGACTAATCCACTCTGCTTGGCTTTCCTTGGAGAGTCAAGTGAGCGGTGGACTATAAGACTCTCTATGCATCCATACACTGTATGCTTGGCTTTCCAAAGAGAGCAGAGCTAAAACAAAGGGTGCACGGAGCTCAGCAGAACATGTCTGCTTCTTTGTTTTAGCAATCAATGGGGGTCTCAGCCTCAGATCACCACCAAGCAAAACTTTGATATCCCTTTGATATCTACTCAGAACTTTGTAAAGGTGATGCAATACTTTTCAACAGCGATCCTATTTGCAGAAATATGAGGATATTGTTTTCTGTGTTCTTTGTTGTAAGTTTTATATCCGTCTCTGATTATTCAGCTGTGAACTTGACGCAACAGCCGCCGATAGATAGGACTACACTGTCTTGAATCTCTTCAGTTAAATAGAATTTCTCTTCATGAAAAAAGCAAGCACAATTCAAATTGATAGGAATAGCTGTTACATCCCTCACAGGCTGAAGAGCTGCAACAAAAGAATTTTTACATCATTGCAGACGACTTTTCTCCATGGCTTGATGATCACATACACTTCAGTGGACAAGACCGATATGTCTTAAACCTACAGATGAAGTATGTCTCAGTGCAAAATATATAAGGGAGAAGAGTAGACTCACCAACCATTGTCAGGCCCAATGTACATAATTTAAAGAGATGAATTGTTATCTATGGAAGCAAAGTCATTACTATACCAGATACTAGCACATTCCTGCTGCTATGAAATATACTACTAGTTATTTAACCCCTTAATGACACAGATACTTTCAGATTTTTTTCTGTTTACTTTTTCCTCCCTGCCCTCCAATAGCCATATTTTTTTTTTATTTTTCCATCTATGTAGAAGTATTAGGGTTTGTTTTTCGTGGCATAAAATGTAATTTTTAATGGTACCTTTGACCACACCATATATTGTACTGGGAAACGCAGAAAAGAATTGTCTGTGTGGCAGGGGTGAAATTTTTTTTACGGATTTTACTGCTCGGTATAAACTACTTATCTGTGTTCTGCGAGGTTAGTGCAATTCAACTGATACCAAATTTATATAGTTTTAATTATGTTTTACTACGATTAAAAATGTAAAAAAAATTGCTTTGCATTGCCATTTTATGACACCAATACTTTTTTTTTCTTCTAGTATCTTATTTCACTAATTTAAACTTTAAAGCGACAACACAAATATAGGTCTATTACTAGAACCTCCTCTTCGCTCACTTTAGGCATTCATTTGTACATGATAGACCATGCACGATCAAAATAAATCAAGCATTTCATTTAACACCTTCCTGACGGACGGTCATAATAATATGGCTCTAACTTTTTTTTATCTGTCCACCTACATAGACTAGACGTATGAGGTCTTTTATTTTGCGGGACAAGATGGACTTTCTAATGGTGTTATTCACCATACCATAGAATATACTGGGAAACCGCAAAAAAATTGCGACATGTTTGCGGGTGTTTTGCTTTTACAGTGTTCGATCTTCGGTAAATGATGTATCTGTATTCTACAGATTAATATGAATCTGGCAATACCAAACACGTACGGTTTCCGTTATGTTTGGGCACCGTAAAAAAAATTCCAGACATTTTCTTATTTTTGAAATTTGCGCCGCCATTTTCTGCAACCAATTACTTTTTTGTACTAACACCTACGGACGTGAGTGATGTGGCATTTTTTGCGGGCTGAAGTGTACTTTTTATTGCTACTAATTTGGAATACATGTGACTTTTTTGATTAAATTCCAACTCCAATTGTGAGGGGAGGTGAAATAACCAAAAACAACGCAATTTTGGCGTTTTGGAATTTTTTTTCTTCTACAGTGTTCGGCGTACAGGATAAATTAGGTTATATTTTAATAGATTGAACTTTTTCGGACGTGGCAATACCAAAAGTGTACATTTTTTATAATTCTATTTTTTTTATTTGAAAATGGAAAAAGGAGGGTGATTTGAGCTTTTATTATTTTTATACATTACACTTTTTTTTTTACTTTAACTTTGAGTCCCCCCTTGGACTCTTCACCACTCAGGGGGCTCGATCATTTCTACAGCCTAATGCATTGTATATATAATGCATTAGGGTGTACAAAGATGGCGGTTTCCCCACTTCCTGCCTGGGGCCAGAAGTGGGGAAATTGAAAACATGGCTGTGATGTTCAGTGATCGAGAAACAGCGATCTCGCTACTGATGTCCCGATCGGAGTAAGGAACGATGTGCGGCACCATTTCTCATTCATTTAAATGCCGCAGCCAACTTTGCCGTAGTATTTAAGGGGTTAAATTTGCCGCTAATATCCGGCAGCTGTGTAGCGGAATCGTGCCGCTAAAAAGGTCCTTACCAGCATCAGGACGTATCCACATGTCCAATGTCGGTAAGGGGTTAATCCAACATACAGTATCTCACAAAAAGGAATATGAAAGGGGATGATGCAGGGGGGAGGGGTATGGGGTGGCCGTGCCCCGACTGTGCCCACCTGTTGCCCGTAGTAACCACCCGCATCCCCAGGTTCCTCTGGTGTCCTAAGGTTCTTTTCGTTTTGCACGGAGAGGTGTTATGTGGGACCTGCAGTGCACCGGCGGTCGATAGCTGGACACAACGCAACGCTTTTCCGGGTCTTTGAGGCGTTTACTTGGTTCTCCAGCAGTTTAGCTTGAAATACACTTGGGATGTCAGCTTCCAGCCACATCAGAAATCACACAGTCATGGAGAGGCCCTCTTTAACCTATCTCCCTGTACTGCCTGAGTTTCCGATATCGCTCAGAAAGCTTAGCCACTCCAGGGTACCTGCTGGTTTAGTGTAGCTGCCTAACGGCTCGTTCCTTTATGTCCTGGATATCCTGCTGCCTCTTAGAGGTAAAG
The DNA here is from genome assembly GCA_025379985.1 of Phyllomedusa bahiana. Lineage (NCBI taxonomy): Eukaryota > Metazoa > Chordata > Amphibia > Anura > Hylidae > Phyllomedusa > Phyllomedusa bahiana. The sequence continues at coordinate 10,290 of JAODAL010071544.1, forward strand.
AACCTTCCCCAGCCTCAATCCCGGTTTTCTATGCTTTCAATAAATGTTAACTATATACATCATCTTGGCCTTGCAGGCCTCTACTCCCATGACAGCCACATGAAGCGTCCACCCCTCATTCCACTGGACACCTCCCTGAGGTGCCTGCTTCTTCTCTGTCCCTCTGTAGACACACACTGACTGCCTGTCACACTCTGCAGCCCTGATCCCCCTCAGCAGCAGCTATCCCCCCCTTCTTCTCCAACTCAGCTCCACCAAACTCACTAACTGGCTGCCCAGCTCCTGCTGACTCACTGCACTCCAAACACAGGCTAAACCTGCCTGCCACTAACTTTGAACTGTTAACCTTTTGCTTGCTATAACCAGAACACCTAGCCCCCTAGTTTCCCACAGCAACATAATGTGTAAGTATAGCTATCCCTACATACCCTTACAAATACAGCTCTCACATTTTTGTTAATATCGTATTATATATTTTCATGGATATACAGATTTCCATGTAAAAACACAGAGCGTATAAATGGAACTATTAAAGGGCTAGTTACAGACTTTAAAATATGGTCGGGACAATGCTCGCACTATATGCAAAATAAAATAAGTTATTCTGCAAGAAATGACATTAGGAAAATATATTTGTTTGCTAAATACAAAAACACACTACGCGTTTCACATGGAACCCGCCATGCTTCCTCAGGTGCGAATGGTCAAGTGTACAAAACAGTCTCCATTTAAACAAAAGTCTTCTGTGGGATGACCAGAATGTATAGCAATTATTTTTATATGTTTATAAATTTGAGTTCTAAAAAGAGTGCATAAAAAAGGATTAAAACTTTATTGCATTATTGCACTAAAGGGCACAGGTGATGTATTAAAAAAAAAAAAAGCGTTTTGTCGCGTATTGCGCTTAATACGCGGCAAAATGTGGTAATTCATAGCTCTCATATAGAGCTACGGATTACGCATCTCCCCACACGCACAATATGCTAAATAAGCCATGTGAACATACCCTTACAAGTCACATGACACCGTGAAGGGAGAATGGCCACAGTTTCTGGTGCAGCTGTGGCCTGGGGATGTCCAGTTTAAACTTGGCAGTGTCTCCTACCTGGCAGTCAGATGTTGGATGCTTCATACCAGGAGAGTAGCACAGTATCAGAGGGTGACTTCCTCTGCTAGGTTATATAATGACGTTTTGGCATTCCTATGTGCACTGCCAAGCTGCATAGTCTCCATGGAGCAATGGTAGGAAATGAGTTACTGTATTTATCGGATGTACTTTTTTCCCCAGAAATTTTGGGGGAAAATGAGGGTACATTTTGGCAGGGTGTAAAATGTAATGAATGAATGAAAATCCTATGTACAGCAATACAACAGTACTGCTGTATATAGGACAGGGCATTCTGACTCCTAGTATTTAAGTACCCTACGGAGACTAAGTTTTAACGTAAAAAAAATAAAAATATTAAAGTTGAAATCACTTTTGCCATTTTAAAAATAAAGAAATAAAATGTTACACATAATTGGTATCGCCACATCCATAAAGGTCCATTCTATTAACCCCTTCACGACCTTGGCCGTATCCATACGTCCAGGTGTTTTGGGGGTTCACGCACCTGGACGTATGCATACGTCCTGAGGATCGCACGAACTCTAAAGCAGAGTTCGCACGATCGGCGCGGGGTGTCAGCTGTATATTACAGCTGACATCCCGCAGCGTCGGCCCCGACCACGGATTGCTTCGGGGGGGGGAGGGGGAGGGGGGGGGTTAACCCTTAATTATGCGACCATGGGGTCGCAATAAACTAAGAGAGACCAGGAGGAGATGCTCCTCCCGTCTCTCCTGCGGCAGTAACTGCACGGATCGGGGGATCCGTGCGCCCCGCCCTTGACAGACAGCAGGGGAAGGCAAGAATGCCTTCCGGGTTTGTCTTACTAAAATTTGCCGGCCGTGCCCTGTGGGCATGTCCCGAACGTGACTGACTTTTGTCTAGGAACCGTCATAGCAACAACTATGTACTGATTCCTATTGAAGAGAAAAATTAAAGATCTCTCATTCAAATCCCTAGGGGGAAAAGTAAAAAAATAACGTAAAAAAAAAAAAAAGTAAAAACAAGAAAAACAAAACACAAAAATAATATAAAAAAGTACACCCCCCTTTTTCCCCTTTATAAACGCCAACCCCCCCCAAAAAAGTCAAAAAAAAATAAAGTTACCCTTTTTTTGGGGTATCCCGCTGCTAATGACCCCCCTATAAATCTTCATGTTTTTTAACCCGTAGGGTAACCCCGGGTAAAAAAAAAAAAAAAAAAAACAACACTGAATTAAATTATTGTTCATCCCGCAGCACATAAAAGGGAAAAAAAAAGCGAAAAAATGCCTAGAAACCCCAAATTGTAAAAATTAAAAGGGAAAGTTCACCCGCAAAAAGAAATCCTTAACCCCCGTAACGGAAAAATAAAAAATGTAAGCTCTCAAAGAAGAGATCATAAATATTTTTTTACACACTAAAAACCCTTTTCTTTTTTTTTTTAAAGGGCTTCAACATAAAAAAAACTTTAAATGGGGTTCCCCATAATCGTAGCGACCAAAAGAAAAAGCTAACTTATCACGGATATTTGCCGGTGAGCCCTGTTAAAAATAAAAAAAAAAAAACTAAGGTTTGCAGTATTTTTTCCCCCGGGGGCCTCCAAAAAAAGGGATTTAAAAGGATCAAAAAGCCTTGTCCCCCAAAAAATGATCAAATAAAAAAAGCAACTCATCTCGCAAAAAACAAGCCCCTACCCGCTCCAAGCACAGAAAAATTTAAAAGTTAGGGCCTCAACTATGGCGTGAAAAAAAGTATTTTCCTGCTTAAAAAAGTTTTTTATTTTATAAAAGCATTTAAAAAATAAAAAAAATAAAAATTTTGGTATGGGGTTTTTAATCGTTTGACCTGGAGTAAAGCACCTGTCAAAAAATCACGGCCCGCAAAACAAAATAAAAATAAAAAACACTCCAAATTGCGTATTTTGTCAAAACATCTCAAAAAAACCCTTTAAATAAAAATGAACATAGCTCTTGCCCCCCCATAAGGGACCAATAAAAACTTCAACTCATCCGAAAAAAAACAAGCCCATACAAAAACTCGCAACAGCAAAATAAAAAATTTAGGGCTGTCCAAATAGGAAAACATAAAAACGAAAATTTTTTTTGACTTTTTCTACGGGTAAAAGTAATAAAACGAAAAACATATAAAATCTATTCATTGTAATTTTACCACCCCCCTGTAAAGTTATCACATCATTTACACGCACTGGAATGCTGTAAAATTGAAAACCAAAAAACAATGACCAAAGCGTTTTCCCCCCCCTTTTCATTGCCCCAAAAAAAAAAAAAACATGAAAAACCTTGGGGCCAAAATGCAGAATACATCCCTAATGAGATCCCGATGGGTGTTGAACCAAAATGGGGCGACTTCTGGAAGGTTTCGCCCCTTTTTGCTACTTTGGGGGGCTTTAAAAACGACATGGCCCCACCAAAACTGCGTTCCAAAAGCCCAATACGCTCCTCCCTTATCGCCCTGCCCGCCCAAACCATTTACACCCACATGTAGGGTATTGCCGAACTTGGAAAAATTTTTTAACAAAATTTTAGGGTTTTTTTTCCAGGATTCCCTTGTAATAGAAACATTTTAAACAAAAAATTTCAGATTTTTTGGGAAAAAAAAATTTTTAAAAATTTACAGCCTTTTCAAAAAAAAAAATATAACTCAATCACCCCTGGATATATTTCCTTAAAGGGTGTATTTCCAAAATGCGGGCTATTTAGGGGGTGTTATTAATTTTTGGGGCCTTATGGTGTCCCCCAAACCCCGAAAAGGGCCTAAATAAAATGATTGAAAATGAGACCCCCAAATATATAGGGGTCTCCCATTCTGGGGGTTATGGTTGAGCAAATATGCACAGGGCCAATTGGGATATCTCTAAAAACCGACCTGGGGAATAGATGTTTAAGTTGCATTTTCCTATCCATTTCCTATTCCAGTGAGTAAAGGATAAATTTTTAAAAATCTGCAAAAAAATGAAAATTTTTAAATTCATCTCCCCCCCCCCCACTTTGCTTTAATTTCGTGAAAAATCTAAAGGGTTTTTTAAAAATTTTAAATGTGTTAAACGTTAAGGGGGTTTTTTCTCAGATGGCGTCACTTATGGGGATCTACAAACGGCCCCCAAAACCACGCAAACTGGATGGTCACTAAAAAAATTATATTGCAAATTTTTTTGAAAAAGTAAAAATTACTACTAAATTTTTAAGCCTCTAAGTCTAAAAAAAAAAAAAAAAGCATTTTAAAAAAAGATGCCAAAAAAGTACTATGGTAGATGCTATTTAAACTATTTTGTGGTGAAAAATTTTTCTGTCTTGCACGCAGAAATTTTGCAACTTTAAAAACGAATTTTTCCAAATTTTCATGAAATTTTGATATTTTTCACAAACAAAAAAGGGTTTTTATGGATAAAAGTTTCTTACTAATTAAAGCACAATTTCATGAGAAAAAAATCTCTGAAAAACATGGATAGGGAAAAAAGTCAAAAAAATTATTCTCACTAAAGGACACATCCAGATTTCAAAAAAAGGACGTGTCAAAGGGCAAAAAAGGCGGGTCCTTAAGGGGTTAAACTAGAACATTAATTATCCCATACGCTGTACAGCACAGAAGAAAAAAAATCCAATCCCCAAAATTGTGGTTTCATATCCCCAAATTGGAATAAAAAGTGATCAAAAAGTCGCATCTTTTCCAAAATGGTACCAATAAAAACTAAACTTCAGTCCACACTTGTTGCTCCAAATTTTTTTTTTCTATTTTCCTCCTCTAAAACCTAGGTGCCTTTTAGGGGCCGTTCACACGGCTTATTTTGGGCACGGATTCCAGCCATTTGCCCCGTACTTCTGTAGTATGGCTGAAACCGTGCCCGGCATTGGTAATCCCTTTAAGAAAGTGCATGCACATTATTTATGGGGGGATAGCGCCGTGGGGTAATGATTCTATGGGCCGGCGAGCGGCCCCCCCCCTACTCAAACCAAAATTTCGGGGGAAATCCTCCCGAATTTCGGTTAAAAAACCTTTTTGAACCCCACCTTATGGTCCGGTGCCTCTTATATTCTGAAAAAATACGGTATCTCTCACCACCACTGCCTCAGCTTAGCTATTAGGGGTTT
>JAODAL010071545.1:0-15485 GCA_025379985.1 Phyllomedusa bahiana
TTCCCCTGATAAAACTCCCGCGCAGAGAAACCAACTGAAATTAACCCATGTAGAGAAAAACTCATGTTGTTCCCCTTCACTTTGAAATCTGTGGGGCTTTTCTATGATTAAGTGGCGCATCTGTGATATCATTATTGTTCTTAAAGTAGAAAAAGCCCCTCTCCTTTACCCCTTAACGATGTATGAGTAGGTCCCAGGGCCGCTAAGGGGCTTTTGCAGGGGGATAGCTCGGCGACCCCCCCACACAGCCGCCGGGTATTAGCGGCTTATCGCCGCTAACACCCGGCAGTAACAGCGCTGGCGGGTGGCGCCGCCTGCTGCCGCTGTTTAACCCGTCAGACACCGCGGCAAAAATGGCCGCGGCGTCTGAATGAATGACGATCGGTGCCGCGACTGGACATGGCTGTGGGGAGCCCTGTGAATGCTCCTGTCACTGCCATGTCCCGGTTTGCCCCACTTCCGGCCGTAGACAGAAAGTGGGGAAACCGCAATCTTTGTACACCCTAAAGCATTGCCTATGCAATGCATTAAGCTGTATTAACAATCGCGCCCCCTAGTGGTCAAGCGCCCTAGGGGGACTCAATGTTACAGTGAAAAAAATAAATAAATAAAGTTTTAAAGTACAAAAAAAAGTATTAAAAGTTCAAATCACCCCCTTTTCCCCATTTTACAAATAAAATCATTAAAATAATAAAAACGTTACACATATTTGGTATCGCCGCATCCGAAAAAGTCCGATCTATAAAAATATAACATCATTTATCCCGTACACTGAATACCGTAGAAGAAAAAAAATTCCAAATGGCAAAATTGCGTTTTTGATCATTTTACGTCACTCAAAAAATGGAATAAAAGTGATCAAAAAAGTCGCATGCATTCCACACTGCTAGCGATAATAAGTACACTTCAGTCCGCAACAAATGCACCCTCACTGACTTCCGTAGGTGATAGTACAATAAAGTTATTGGTCGCACAAAATGGCGGCGCAGCGCAAATTTCAAAAATAGAAAATGTTTGGAATTTTATTACGGTACCAAAACATAATGGAAACCCTACATGTTTGGTATTGCCAGATGCGTATCAACCTGTAGAATACAGATAACTCATTATATTCACCGAAGTTTGAACGCTGTAAAAGCAAAACATCCGGAAACATGGCGAAAATATGTTTTTTTTCACAATTTGTCCCACTTGTAAAAATTTTTTTGGTTTCCCAGTATATTTTAAGTACAGTGAATAACACCATTAAAAGTAAAATCTTGTCCCGCAAAATAAAACCCCTCATTTTTATATTTATGTGTAAAAATAAAAAAAATTTGGCTCTGGGATGGCGAGACGGCAAAAACGAACGTGTCAAAAACAAAAAAACGCCGGGTCCTTAAGGGGTTACACAGGCTAAAACCAGAGCCAACAGAACCATAGCTTAAAAGGGTGTTCTCATCTCAGACATTTAGGGCGACATGTTTGAACGGGCCTGCGCCAGTTTTCTGGTGTTCTTTGAGCCAAGAAGAATGTATGAACAGGTGAACTCCAAACTTGTCGTATTGACAATAGACTGCATCTGTATGTATGACCTGCAGAAGAACAGGTTCATACATTCTGGCACATTCTACACTGCTTTAAAGCTATTTAGAACTGGCCCGTCAGTGCCAACCTTCATACATGTCGCCCTTATTTTATATTAATTGGAAATGCCACTCATGCAGCCCCAAATAAGGACACTGCCATGACCATGTTTCACTGTAGGCACCATACATTTTTCTTTGTACTCCTGACCTTTGCAGCGCCTTACAGTTTTGAAGCCATCAAATCCAAAAACATTTATCGTGGGACAACTGAGACTCTGAGAGGTGCAAAATAAAATGCATGTGCCTATAGTGAAACAAAGTAGCACCTCTATCCTTATGTAGGGCTGTGTGAGTTCTGCTGGTGTTGGGGAGCTACATTGTATTGAAGGCATCATGAATTCACAGATGTTCTGCTCTATATTAAAAGAGAAGAGGCATCACTCCATGCCCTTGGTTGTTGTGCACTTTTCCTACATGAAAATGATCTAAAACACACATCTATGGCCACTGCTGCATTGCTGAAGAAGCACAGGATGAAAGTGATTCAGTGGGCAAGCATGTCTTCTGCTCTGCTCCTAATCAAACAGCTATGGGGAATTCTGAAGTTGAACTTCACTCTCCATCCAGGATCTAAAAGAGGTCATTCTTAAAGAATGGGAAAAGATAGATGTTGCAATATGTCACCAACTTGTTCACTCCATGCCTAGAAGACTTAGTGCTGTCCTTAAAAATCATTGATGTCATACAAATAACGAGATATAGTAGTTTTTGATGCGGGGTGCATTTATTTTTGCATCAGTCAAGTTGAGCAAAACTGAAAATGTTGTAACCCAAGTTATATTCTTAACTTTATTTTCAAGTACTTACCTTCAAAGGGGGTCTACTCATTTTCACTGAGCACAATATTTTTTTAACATTTTAGCATTTAAGTCAATTTCATCTTGGGCTGTGGGGTCCCAATTTGGTTTGCAGTATATTGGTTTATTGTAAACCCTCATCACAATGCTACTAGCAGTGGAGAGAGTTCAAAATTCGCAAATAGCTGCAATCATCTACTAAACTTAAAGTTGTGCCTCAATATTGCACAACATCAAAAGATGAACAGGGATATACAAAATGTGGGTTATATCTTCGTTTAAAGAGGTATTGCTATATCATTGACTATCTTTAAACATGTTTGCAAAAGTAAATAAAGATTATTACCAAATAAATGGCTGTTCCAATTTTGCTTCATTTTAGAGTTAGAGCATTTCTTATCTCCTGCTTCTTTACACAAGCTTCTCAACTTACTGACCACCTCTCTTTGCTCTAGCAGTGACCAGGCTGGTGACATGACTCCCTGTTCTATCTTATCAAAAGGATCTTATCTTTCTACTGAAAAAAACTTTAACCCTTAGAGTTACTGACCTGAAAATGCCTTGTACCATCCTGTCAGGTCTGCAGAGCATGTTTATGTGTAATTAAATCAAAGATAACAGTGTCACCCAGAAGCTAACAGCAGGCTTTATGTGTGAAAACTGTCTAGCAGTAAGACTGTCTTTTTTTTCTATAAAAACCAATCAACTCAACTTTCATTTCATAAGGCCTGGGAAAAAAAAAGCAAGAAAGACACAAAAAGGGGTTTTTCACTACAAAGTTTGCTTATTATTTTAAAAAAGGCTTCAAAAAAAGTCACTCTGCAATATGGTCCTTAACATTATCCTTTTCCAAAAAACCCCTTGTATGGGCGCATCACCCTCCCAGGCGCTAAAGCACAAAACTAGTGTTGACGTTTGCGTTGGCTATCGAGACGATCGATAGTCATATCCCGCTATATAAGGTTTTTCGATAGGACATCGATTATCGCGATGCCCTTAAAGTCAAGGGGGGGGCAACAACACCCTTTATTTTACACCCCAAAAAAGGCTGGAACTGAAAATAACACCACAACAGTCAAAAAGGGTACGTGCTACATCTTAGGGAACACACTTAGGTTTTTAAAAGTCACAGAAAAAAAATCACAGACCATTTACTATCCCCCGTCTTGTACCACAGCCTGACCCTTAAACCTCATCACCCACAAATTAAAAAGTGCCGAAAGGCAGTAAGATTTTGAACCATCATGTTACTTGAACTGACATTGATTATCCCTGTCCTGGAACCGCAAAGCATGAGCCCCAAACCTGCATGAACCCCCCCACAATTTAAAAGTGTCCCAGCAAAAAGGAGTCTTTCAAACCACCATAATATAGTTTCATCACTGGACATTGACTATACCTGACCCTGGGCCACAGCTTGAGACCATACCCTGCATGACCCCCACATTTAAAAAGTCCGGAAACAAGAGTCTTTCAACACATTTTAGTTTACACTGACATTGGACTTATAACCCTGGCCTGTGCCCCACAGCATAGCCCCAAACCTGCATGACCACCACATTTAAAAAGTGTAGTGCCGGAAAAAGGAGTCTTCACCACCATTTTAGTTTTTCACTGGACATTGACGATACCTGTCCTGGGCACAGCATAAGCCCAAACTTGCATGACCCCCACATTTATAAAAGTGCCGGAAAAAGGAGTCTTCAAACCACCATTTTAGTTTTCACACTGGGACATTGATATACCTGTCCTGAGGCCACTGCATGAGCCCCAATCCTGCATGACCCCCACATTAAAAAAAGTGCCGGAACAAAAGGATCTTTCAACCACCATTTAAGTTTCACTCACATGGACATTGACTAATAACCGTGACCTGGGCCACAGCAAAGAGCCCCAAACCTGCATGAACCCCCACTAAATTAAAAAAAGTGCCCAGGAAAAAGGAGTCTTACAACCACCATTTTTATTTCACTGGACATGACTATACCGACCTGGCCACAGCATGAGCCCCAAACCTGCAAGAACCCCCACATTTAAAAAGTGCCGGAAAAAGGAGTACTATCAACCATCATTTTATTTATGAACTGGACAATGACTATACCTTACCTTGTCCACAGCATGACCCAGGGCCGGAGTTACAGTGGATGCGGTGAAAGCCCAGGCTGGCCGTGCACGTCATCTATTAACAACGCAGGTTTAAACGCCCTGATGACGCACGCAACGAAAACTGTACGTGCGAAGCAGAGCTGCGGAATGCGGAAGTTGTGAGAACTCCAGCCCATCCTCAGTACACAGACCAATACCTGGGTAGCGCAAGCCCCTCCGTATGAGTGTGGACCAATTGATGCTCACTTGGAAATACTGTGTGGTTCAACGCTCTCATGTACACCCAGGTGCCCTTATCTGTGGCAATTCTTTTCTCATTTAATCATGTTCTGAGGAAATGGTCCCTCTGCACTTTGTCTCAGTCCGTGCTCCATACTCCATTACTCTGAATAACCTACATATGGTCAAGTTTTCCTGTACCTACCCTTGTACAATTCAGAGAATTTATTTAACAGCTATTTTGTAACATGCAAGTTTTTTAAGAGTACTTTAAATCTAGAAAACACATTTTATTAAAATATGATGTAAATCCCACCATGTCTTTGTTTCTCTTTTTTCATTGTTTTAAATGGGTTTGTCTCAATACAGGATTGATAGCTATGTTAAAGGATCTTGCAAAAACAAGTCATTTTGCAATATGTGTCCATTAACATGTTCCTACCTTTCCTGTTTCTGATCAGCACCATCACCCTTGAAGCCACTCTTGAAATTTCGAAAACAAATGTCTGTTGGAAACAACATTTTTTAGAATAGGACCGGTAGTATAGCTGCATGTTCACAAGCAAAATGCCCCCCAAAAATTCAAGCATGACCCTTGAGCCACTTGGTCAATGTGAAGAACAAATGTGTCTTGTGTAGATAACCAACATTTTTTTAGAATAGACCTGTAGTATAGCTGCATGTCACATAGCAAAATGCCCCCAAAAATTCAAAGCATGACCCATTTGCCATTTGGTCAATTGTGACGAACAAATGTCTGTTAGAAACAACATTTTTTAAATAGGACCTGTAGTATTGCTGCATTCAAAGCACAATGACCCCAAAAAATTATAAAATGACTTCTCGAGCCACTGTTAAAAATTGTGAGGAGAAATGCCACTTAGAAGCCACATTTCTGTTACAAAGACCATGATTATTGCTGATCTCACAGCAACATGACCCCAAAAAATTATAAATAATGACTTCTAAGCCACTATTAAAAATTGTGAGGGAGAAATGCCACTTAGAAGCCACATTTCTGTTCCAAAGGACCATGATTATTGCTGTATCTCACAGCAACATGACCTCACAGCCACTATTAAAAAATTGTGAGGGAGAAATGCCACTTAGAAGTCACATTTCTGTTCCAAAGGACCTGATTATTAGCTGTATCTCACAGCAACATGACCCAAAACCATTGACAATCGAAAACTTCTAAGAAAATAGTAAATGGAATTTACGTGATGTCATGAAACCGTTTGGTCTTTTACATCTCCTCACAGCAAAACCAGAAAATGAACTGTTGGGAAAAGAGAATAAAAATTGCAGTAAGAAATGATCATTTTAAAAAAAAGTTTTCAAGAGGACCATTTCTGTTTGAAAAGGAATGTGAAGTAGACTGGCAACTAATCGGTGACCTCGGCAATTGGGGCCACAACATCATCAAGATCCATGCCTGATTCATCAAGATGAAAGTCAAACGATCCACATTATCTGTGGAAAGCCGGATGCGTTTGTCTGTAATGACTCCTCCAGCTGTGCTGAAGGTCCGCTCAGATATGACGCTGGCTGCTGGGCAGGACAACACCTCTATGGCGTGACGAGCCAGCTCGGCCATTCGTCCATTTTGGATACCCAGAAGTCTATTGGGTCCGGAACACATGCAAAAACATCGGTGTTGAGACGCAGATAGTCGTGCACCATGATCTTAAGCTGATCTCTGTGTGTTGGATGTGTGCCCTGCATTGCATGCGTTGGTGAGGTGGTAAACAAAGATTGCCAGAGGTCACCCATTAGGCTTCTGCCACCTTGCCTGCTGCTGCCGCTAACGCCTACTTGGCACTCTACTGCTGTCACGTCGCTGATGTTGTTCCACCGTGACATTTGGGGAACGTGAAGCAGACGCAACAGATGTCTCCAGTTGATCAATCAGCAAGGTCTCCATTTCCTGCATTTTACTCTCTATTTGGGTGGGTGGAAGGAAAGTGCTGATTTTTGTTTTGTACCGGGGATCCAGGAGGGTGGCCACCCAGTAACTGTTGTTCATTTTGATGGCCTTAATGCGAGGATCATGTTGGAGGAAATGGAGCATCCAAGCACTCATGTGAGAGATGGAGCCTTGATTTCCCAAGCCTCTGGGTCGAGGGGCACTAGCAAACTGATCTTCCTCATCTTCCTCCTCCGCCTCAAATTCGCGCCAACCTCTTTCCAAGGCAGGGACGTCGGTAACATCGGTGTCTAGGAAAACCTCCTCCTCCTCCTCCCCTCCGCTGCCTCCGGCACAGCTTCAACACAGCCCTGACTTGCCTGAGATGATGCACCCTGAGAGCTGATGCGCCACCTTGCACTAGCTCTGGACCCCGAACCACTGCCTAATGAAGACCGATGAAATTGTGAAACTGTCGGGCCTTGTGGATTTGACGGAGAGAAAGGCTCCGTGTCCGCATCTGTGTCCGTCTCCTCCTCCGTCGCTGGCGGGACCTGTTGTTTCAGAGTGTCCAACGATCGTTCCAGAACTAAGATCACCACAATGCTCATGCTGACAAGGGCATTGTCCGCACTGACCATTTTGGTGGCTTCTTCAAAACTGGCAAGGATGGTGCAGAGCTCTTTCACCTGCCTCCACTCTCGGTGGTTCAACACCCCGAGGTCCGTACCGCTGCTTGTCAGGCCATGTGTCACTTCGTACTGCGTAATGGCATTGCGCTGCTGCCACAATCGCTGGAGCATGTGGAGGGTGGAATTCCAGCGTGTTGCCACGTCAACAATGAGACGGTTGACGGGAGGCCGAGCTGACGCTGCAACGCAGCGGGACGAAGCAGGGTGCGAACGGCGGAAGTGCGAACTCAGACCTCGAGCCTTCTTCAGCAGGCAGTCCAGACCCGGGTAGCTCTTTAGAAATTTCTGGACGACAAGGTTCATGACATGTGCCAGGCAAGGGATGTGCTCCAGCCTACCGATCTTAAGGGCGGCCAGCAGATTTCGCCCGTTATCGCACACCACCTTGCCTGGCACAAGGTTCTTGTCACCCAGCCAGCGCTCGGTCTCGTTGCTTAGAGCCGTCCACAGCTCCTGACCTGTGTGTGGACGGTCTCCAAGGCAGATTAATTTCAACACGGCCTGGTGTCTCTGGGCACGTGATGCCACCAGAGGACCTTGGGGGAAAGAGCCCTGCACCATCCCTGCGGTTTTGAAGAGCGTGCGCCGAGCCTGAGAGCCACCGTCACCCCCAGAGACATCCACCCAGCTCACCCAGTGAGCTGTCACAGAGATATAGCGGCCTTGGCCATGCTTACTAGTCCATGTGTCGGTGGTGAGATGGACTTTTCCGGACACAGATGCAGACAACGCGCTTGAAATTTTAGATGACACGTGGCTGGCCAGGGCAGGGACGGCTTTTCTGGCAAAGAAATGCCTGCTCGGCATCTGGTATTGGGGGCAAGCGAGGGCCATGACGTGGCGGAACCCATCTGTGTCCACCAGACGGAAAGGCAACATTTCCAAGGCCAAAAGCCTGGCAATGCCGACATTCAGGCTTTTGGCTTTGGGATGGTTTGGGTTAAAGTGTTTCTTCTGCTCCCAAACCTGGAAGACAGAAGGCTGGCTGCTAGACTGGCCGCTGTACGGCGTGCAGGTCGTCAAACTGGCGGAAGGAGAAGGGGTAGGATGGGTCTCTGGTGGTGCTGGTGGTACTCGGGCGACGGTGGAGGCTGAAGCGGAGGCTGATCCCTGATCATGACTCTGAGAGACATGGGCAGCTGAGGAACGCTTGGTGGTGGCGGAGGAGGAGGAGGCGGAGACAGAGGGTGGACAGTGGTTGGAGGCCCGGCGTCGGTCTGGCCTTTTTTGGCCAAGTGTTCCGTCCATTTCAACTCATGCATTCGCTGCCTTGTGACTAGACATGGGTTGGTGGTGGTTAACCACTTTAAGGTTTCTTGCCTCCTACTTATGCTTTACGCAAAGGCGGCATCTGACATCGCTGGTTAAGTCAGAGGCTTGCTCAAAGAAGGCCCAGGCTTGAAGTCCTAGGACCATTTTGACGGCGATAAAGCGAGGAGCCGGGGTTTGCCGCTGACCGTGGCTGGCGGAATCAAATCATCGGACTTCTGCGAACCAGGCCCCTCCTCCCTTTTTTGTGGCGGGACCCTATTGACACTACCCCATCGTCTTCCTCCTCGTCCACTGATGAAGCGCTCGCAAGCAAATTCTGCGGAAAAGACCGCAGGATGGATCCGCAATGTTGTCAATCATCATCATCATCACAACAGGTGACCTTGGGTCGTCCTGACTTTCTGCATCCAGAAGCTTGCGGGCTACAAGCAAGGGCCCTTGCAAGGCGTTGCCCGACCGTCCTGGATTTTTGTCGATCGACCGGCTTCCTTCACCACCTCTGTGGCATCAGTAAATGGGCGTCAGAGCAGAGAAAATCCATCCTTTTTGGCCTCTTGATCTTTTAACATGCCTTCTGACCCCAACCGCATTTTTGTCCTCAAGAGGTCTTAGAAAATGGATTTATCCACAGTGGTGGGTACACGAGTTGACATTTGGCTGCTTCATGTTGACAGATGCTGATGAGGCTGAATGACGACATTTGTGGCCGTGAATGCGAGACGAGGAGGTAAGACTGTAGAGTGGCAGGTTGCATTAACCACTGAAGGACAGATTGGCGACGATGTTCGTTACTTTAGATTCACAGGCCCTGACCCAGCGATGACAGGCCTGACAGTCCTGCAACTGACGATCCCGGGCATGCGTTGTAGTCGCCAGCACTGGGAAGAGCACCTACCTCGTACCTCTTACCTCCATGTCTACCCCCCCCTTGCTCGCTTCACCCCCCTGCATTTCGGCTCCATGTTCAGAAATATAAAAATTTGAGAAGGTATGGAATAGTTTTGGAAAGTCCTTATAAAAAGACAAAGCAAATCACAGCAATCTCAAATCCCTTCTTAATCAAAACAAAATTCTGGATTCAAATTTTTTAACTGCAAAAGGTGTCTATCAACAAATCTGGACCAGGGCAAAAGTCCCAAAAAACAACCTTATCTGTTATGTTTTGATATAATAAACTGTATTGATTTTGCACCTTTTCAATTCACCTGTGGTGAATAAAATTGCTGTTTTAAGATTTACGTAGATCTGCGTCACTGACATTGGCTGGTCGCAAAAGGATCAAAAAACACGTAACAGTTTTGTTTTGATATAAAAAACTGTATTTTTTTTTTGCACCTTTCAATTCACCTGTGGTGAATATAGAATTGCTGATTTAAGATTTACGAAGATGCTGCGACAAAGAACAGAGCAGGGTGCGCAAAAGTCAAAAAACACGTAACTTAATGTTTTTGATATAAAAACTGTATTTTTTGCACTTTCAATTCACCCTGGGGTGAATATAGATTGCTGTTTTATAAAGATTTACGAAGATGCTAGCTGCGTCAATGAACAGTGCTTCGGTTGCGCAAAATCAAAAAACCACGTAACTGGTTATGTTTGATATAATAAACTGTATTTTTTGCACCTATGCCAATTCACCCTGAGGTGAATATAGAATTTGCTGTTTTAGATTTACGTAGAACTGGCTGGCTGCGTCACTGAACAGTGCCTGGGTGCGCAAAAGTCAAAAAAACACGTAACTGTAATGTTTTGTTATAATAAACTAGTTTTTTTTGCAACCTTTCAATTCACCTGTGGTGAATAAGAATTGCTGTTTTATTAAAGATTTACTAGATGCTGCGTCAATAACAGTGCTGGGTTCGCAAAAAGTCAAAAAACACTAACTGTGGATGTTTTCCGTACGATTACAACGTAATTAAGGCAACAACAACCTGTGCTGACTACAAGATTGCTGGTTGGTACTTTAAGGTCAAGGTGGATAGATCTACAGTCTCATATGTTATGGGTAAAATTGAACTGCTATCTGAAATGTATTCTGATAATAAAAGTGTGTTTTTGCCAGCTAACAAAGAGACGCAGTTACTAGAAATTTATGTTTAAACCAATATAAGTTCAGCTGCCCAATATACAGAACTATGTTCAACAGCAAACTGTTAATAATAAAGATCTTCATACAATGTCTACACTAACTTGGTGAACTTTTTCAGTGTGTCTTTATAGAATAGAGCTAGTCTGTGTTCGCCCGCGGTACCCCCCCCCCCCGCACCCCCGCCCTGAAATTACAGTGGTAGATTCTGCTTTAAAAATCTCTAGCTTCACTACATAAAATGTTCAATTCCCTAAATCGAACTAATTGGAAGGATCACAGCTAATAGAGAGGGTTCTCTGTGCAGAAATAGACTAATTTCGCTGAGCTTTTTGCCTCATGCAGAACGCAGGTCCTATCCCTATGAGACGCTAGAACACAGAGGCTGAAACAAGAAACGCTGTTTTCTATTAGAAACGAGTGGTCCCATGTGATTTTTCCAGCCAATCGCAACCATACACATCCCAGTCCATGATGTCGCACACACAACTCAACCCTGCTCTATTCTTTAATCTCATTTAATGGCACGCCAAAATTACAGGAAGCCCGAAAAAGGCGCGATCTTAATAGATGATTGCACAGATTTAACGCTTAATTATCGCATGATCTGGATTTCGATCACCATAAAAACCTTGCCATTTCAACTTGTCGCTAAAAATATCGCTCAAACACTAACTATAACATCTGTATTCTATAAATATGAATTTTACGCTCTTTATTACTTCTTGACATCTAATGACATTTGTACAAAATTACATTTTGAGAACAACCGAAGAGTCAAATAATTCCTTTTGTGATTGTATGCTTTGCATTTATTTTCTACTTGATATGACTAAAACTCATACTAAAATTCCTCATCATTTCTCCCCACAGCAGTGAGAAATTAATAGAAAGACTCATAATGAAGAGCAGTAACTATTGTAATAACCCTGGGGACTGTATAAGACCATTAAAACACAGGCAACAGCATTTCTGTCTCCAGGCATTTTTCAAATGACCATTAACAGAAACTCAACCTTTTTAGTCAAGTATGGTTACAGTCTCTTTTCTTAAAGGGGTTTTGAAAGAAGTGAGTCCCTTACCTAACAGGCTGATACTCCCCTCTTGAGGCTTGAAGAAAGGGGCTGGTATTTTGTGTTTAAAAAAACAAGTACCAATCCACTGTGATGACAACACATCATCTCCCATATCATGTTCCTCGACCTCCTACTCAGATCTCTTGTATAGTTTGAGCAAAACATTGTTTTTGAATAATCCACAAGGGAGACTGTAATTGTGCACAAGCTATATGCTTTTATTTCTCCCTCTTATTTGCTCAGGAGAAAAGATAAACTCAGCAGACAGCATTCTTTCATTTGTCCAGGAAAGGCGGGGGGCTGATCAGAGAGCCAGGGATCATCTGCATGTTTACTCGGATAATTACATTACAACCAGAGGATTCTCTATACAAAAGACACGGGTTCTTTCTCCCAGATTCCCTTCCAAAGCTTGTTCAATTTCCCTGCCATCAATAAGAAGTGCAAACAACGCAAGCCGGGCCCAGATCAGCTCCGGGTTGTGTCTAATGAAACAGTCAGAACCAGGGCATTAAGAAGGCTGTCCCCAAAGGGGCTTCACTTTTTTGATACATAAAATTTAGAAAAGTGATTAAATACCCATTTTGGAGGATCCACATCAACAATAGATCGTGGCAAAACCCCTTTAAGTCTGAGGCATAAACATGAATCCGTTATGATTAAAGCAGATCTCTCATCTGCTCATCTCAGATTATAGCACCATGGAATGTAGACAGGCCTCCACTCCGCTAGAAAAGTATGTATATATATATATAGTGAGGAAAATAGGTATTTGATACACAAATTTTTTGCATGTTTTTCCCACCACAAAGAAGGGGGTCTGTAATTTTTATGTAGGTACATTCAACTGTGAGAATGAATCAAAAAAAAAAAAAAAGTCCTGAAAATAAAAATTTTATTGATTTTAAAATAATTAATTTGTTTTTAAAGCATAAAAAAAAAGTATTTAAAACAAAATAAAAAAAACCTTAAAATTTTTGGGACAAAAATTTTTGTTGCAATTTACAGGGGCAAACGTTTCCTTATTTTTCTTGACCAATTTTGAAAACCGCACATGTTTTTGGCCCCTCTTTCATACAATTGTCCCCAGATATTTCAGTTTGGGGGATGTACGGGACACATGAGTTTCAATTTCCTCCAAAATTTTCAATTGGTTCAGGTCTGGAACGGGCTAAGTCACCCCAAGACCTTGAAAGTTTTTTATGGACCACCCTTTAGTTGCCTTGCTTTGGTTTCGGTCATTTTCATGCTGGAAAACCCAGCCACATCCATCTGCAATGCTCTTACTGAGGGGAAAAGGTTGTTTTCAAAATCTGCAAACATGGCCCCCTTCTCCCCCCCTCAAAATAGCAGTCCCCTCCTGCCCTCTTTGCCGAAAAGCATCCCCAGAAGTATGATGTTTCTATCCTCATGCTTCAAGGTTGGGACGGTGTTCTTGGGGTTGTACTTACAGTATCCTTCTTCTTCCTCCAAACAATGAGGGGTTGTACCAAAAATTCTAATTTTTTTCTCCTCTGACATGATTTCCCCTGCCTCCTCGGATCATCAACTGGTCATTGGGGAACTTCAAATGGGCCGGACATGCTGGGGTGAACAGGGGGTTTTCGTGCTCTGCAGGTGTTTTTTCCCCTGGGGCGTACTGTGTTTCTAACGTTAATCTGCTGCTTGCCTATGTTCCTGTAGGACATCACAGGCTTGTTCATGTCTACAATTTAGTCCCTTGTGTCCTTAGACAGGTTTTTGGTCTTGGTCATTATAGAGAGGTTGGAGTTTTTGAAAATTTGGTTGTAACAATTCTTTTATACAGCAAACGCAAATTAATTATTTTAAAAACTTTCAATGTGATTTTTTTTATTTTTTTTGATTTTTTAATTTTTCACAGTTGAAGTGTACCTACGATAAAAAATTACAGACCTCTCCATTCTTTGTAGGTGGGTAAGCTTGCAAAAGTGTACCAAATGCTTATCTTCCCCGCTGTATATATTTATAATAGTGGAAATACATGAAGTGATTTCTAACAGTATTCAGGCATACAAAAGTTGCACATCTTTTCCTCAGCAATTTGCTATTTTTTAAGCTTTTTAACACCAAGGTTACCAGTTTTTTAAAAGAAGGCATAGCTTTGCAAAATGGCACTGCCTGACAAATTTACTAATATTGGCACAAATTAAAGGGATATTTCTGTCTCATTGATTAGCTTTAACCCTTTAAGGTCTAAGCCTTTTTTTGGACTTAATGACCAAGCCCTTTTTTCAAATCTGACATGTGTCACTTTATTGGGGAACAACTTTTTAATGGTTTTATCTACTCGTGGAATTTGAGAATTTTTTCTCATGACACATTATACTTTAGGTTAGCAATTAATTTTTGTCAAAACAATCCCTGTTAATTTGTGAAAAATATTTTAAAAAATTAAGAAAGTTTGAAAAATGTGCAATTTTTAGAGTTTTAAAATTTTTGCTTATAAGACAGATAGTCATACCCAACAAATTAGTAAATAATGAACATCTACCATAAATCTACTTTATGTTGGCATCATTTTTTAAACAATCGCTTATTTTTAGGACATTAGGGGGCACCTAAATTTTGTAGCAAATTGTAACATTTTTAAGAAAAAAAATTTTTTAAGAACCAATCCAATTCTGATGTGGCTTTGTGGGGCCCTTATGTTAGACACCCCCATAAATGACTCCATCTAAGAAATTGTACCCCTCAAGGTATTCAAAACAACAATTATAAAGTTTGTTAACCCTTTACATGTTTCACTGAAATTAAAGCAAAGAAGAGGTGAAATTTCAAATTTTCTCTTTTCTTGTAGATTTTTAAATGTTATCCATTATTCACTGGAACACGGTAGATGATAACAGGGAAATGCAACTCAATACTGATTCCCCAGATTCTGCCAATTTTAGAGATATCCCATATGTGGCCCTACTGTGCTATTTGACTTCACCACAAGCCTCAGAATTAGAGGAGCGCCTATCATATTTTGGGGTCTCATTTTCATTAAGAAATATTTTAGTGCTAAATAGTGTTGAGCAATTTTTATCGACAGATCATGCGATAATTAAGGTTAAAATCTGTGCATCATCTATTAAGATCGCGCCATTTTCGGCGCTTCCTGTAATTTTGGCGGCCAGCAAATCAGATTACAGAATAGAGCAGGGTGAGATGTGTGTGCGACGTCATGACTGGGATGTGTATGGTTGCGATTGGCTGGAAAAATCACATGACCTCGTATTACATAGAACAGCATTTCCTGTTCAGCCTTAGTGTCTCTCAGCGTCTCATAGGAATAGGACGTGCGCTCTGCCTGTGGCCAAACAGCTCAGCGAAATTAGTCTATTTCTGCACAGAGAAACCTCTACTATTAGCTGTGATCCTTCCAATTTAGTTAGATTAGAGATTTGAATATTTATGTAGTTAGCTAGAGAATTTTAAAGCAGCATCTACCGCTGTAAAGTCACAGGGGACGCAGGGGGGGGGGAGCCGCGGGCGAACACAGGCAAGCTCTATCTATAAAGAACACTGGATAAAGTTCACCAAGACAGTGTAGACATTGCACTGCAATATCTTTATTATTAACAGTTTGCTATTGAAATATTTCCTGGATATTGGGCACTTTATTGGATACACATCATTTTAGTAACGCAGTCCCCTTTTTTAGGTGCAAAAAAATCCACTTTTATTATCATATACATTC
>JAODAL010071546.1:0-15484 GCA_025379985.1 Phyllomedusa bahiana
AAGCGGGACGGTAGTAAAACCCGCCCGCTTTTCTTTTGTGAGCAGCGCTATTCTTACGCGGCGGATTAAGCGGCCGCGCAGAGCAGATGCCACCCCCGGGATAAAGTCACCGGCGTGGGGATCGGGTAGCCGGGGCCCGGCCCAGCAGAGCATGTGTACGCCCCGGTGGTGGACGGCGGTTGGGACCATGGTTAAGGTTGATTTTCTGGGGTTTGGGTTTCAGGCTGATGGTTTTGAAAAAAGACTTGGAAATGTACATTCGCCCGCCAAAAAATGTACTGTTTTTTTTTAAACAAAATCGGTTTTTTATTGTTATACAGAAAAGTTAACTTATTGGTCCCAAAAGATTTCATAAAATAAAAAACAGCAAAAATTTACAAATTTCTTTTTCAAAAAATCTTAACAATGGGGCTATAGAGAAGATTACATAAAATGACTTTGAATACGTCCCAGAATTTACGATTAAAAATTTTACTATGCTATCAAGAAAACTTGATGATAAAAAAAACCCAATAAAGTAAAAAAAAAGTAAAAAACAAAATGTTGTGCATGTGATCTTTCATTTCCAAGAAAGAAATCCTACCCCATTATAGGAAACTAGTTGTTGTAGGTGCAAAAAAATAGAATCCGGGGTTTTTAAGTTATTACCACCTGCACCAAAGAAGGAGTGCCCCCAACCTACCCGAACCCCCAAAAGGGAAAAAGAATTTTGTAAAAGAGATTAAGTTACATAGGGAATTGCAAGGCGTATGTGTGGAATCAACCCAGTCTTCCCAAATCCTGACAAATTGTCAGGAACCCCCGAGCAAAAGTTACTTTTTAAAAAGGGAGAGGGCTTTTCGTTTTATCCAACCCTGCGGCTGGAATATAAGAGGAAAAACCAATAGCGGCAATGTTTTCCTGGCATTTAACAAAAGTTTCCCTAAAGGGACGTCGAATGGCCCAGGATGGGGAATCCTCAGGGTCCAAGTATAACAGGTACTTTTGGGGCATGGGTACCCGGGCAGCCCCTTTTGTCATTCAAAAAAAGAGGACTTTTTACCCAAAAGCTTGGGGTTTAGGGGCAAGCCCCCGTAAGTGGAAAAAAAGGGGCGGGGCAGAAAGACACTTTGGGAGAACGGGAAACTTGGTTTGAATTTATGTAGGGTGTAGTGGGATAGTATGCTGATTTTTATATATTAACTGAGAATTTTTCTTCCCAAATTTGGGGTTCTATCTTGGGGTCTCCCAAAGGGTAAGCCCATGGTAAACTGTTTGGGTCCCACATCTTTTCCCAAATGCCTTTTTCGCCCAAAAAAGGGTCACCCGTTTTTCCTCAAAACAGCGGTGAAGCATGTTATTTTTACCCCTCGGGGGAGGGGGGGCAAAACGGGGGTTAGGAAATTTTTGAAAAGTGATTTTATCGTTTGGAAATTTGGGGTGTAAGGGTGCCCCGCTGGAGGATTGGTAAAATTGAGTGTTTGGAATATGTTTTTCCCGCTATTTCCGAAATGTCCTAAGTGTCAAAATTATCGCATAGCGGAAAAAGTTATACTCCCTTTCCCCCTTCCTACAAAAAACATCTAGCGCAACATTCTGCATATATTGTTTTTCCAAAGAGGGGTTATGATTTTACTCCTGTTTGATAATATAATTCTTTCACCTGTTTCCTATAGAGGCATTGTCTGAGAATGGAGGGACAATGATATCATAAATGTACTGTTAAATATTATATGATCCGGCAGAATCCGCAATCTGACCAAAATAAGTGACAAAAATTTTGTAAAATTAAACATCAGTTTGTTAAAAATTTCCGACCGATGTTTTTAGGTTCCATGGGAATACCCTTTTTGCTCCTTTTTTGGCTATTATTTAAAACCATGGAAAGGGGGAAAATTTGGGCACTTTGTTTTAACCAAACTTCGGGCAAAAATTTGGGTTTTGAAGCAGGCGAGAAAAATTTCCAAAGTCTCTTTTTTTTCTGCAGGATAATGTGCCTGCCCACATGTCTCCTATTGCCTTGCAAAAAGACCAATAAAATCGGCTTTGAAACTTTTGATCTCCCCTTTTCCCCTGTTTTTGGGCCCCTCTGGTTATTCTTTCTTTCTGAAATTAAAAAGAGATTGTAATTGATGCTGTGGAGTCATGGCTTTCAGAACAGGATAACATTTGTTTAACCTCTTACCGACATATGACGTGCAATATGAGTACATCATTATGGTAGTAAAGAGGTATGGAGTGGGCCCCGTCTGTTAATTACAGCTAGTTTAGATTTCTGCTCTTTAGCCCTTTAACAATTACAGCTATAGGGTCTAAATGAATGAAGAACAAGATCACAGGGTGCCGAGCAGTTTCCAAGACAACTGAAAATTTAATGAAAGCTTCCATAGCTGCCATGTTAGAGCTCTTATTACTTCCTGCTTTATGCAGGAATAGAATTGCCATCTTGGTACACCCTTCTGCATTATCAATCCCTCAAATTTTCAAGTACTTAGGGACAAAACAAAAAAAAAATGTAAAAAAAAAATTAAAAAAAGTTTTAAAGTAAATAAAATAAAATTTCAAAAACTCCCCCCTTTTTGTCATTTTTACAAATAAAAAGTTTACAAAATTGGCATCGCTGTGTCAGTAAAAGTCCAATCTTTTAAGTAAATAAAAATTTTCCTGTCAAAAAACACCTAAAGAAAAAAAAAAAAAACACCAAAATTTTTTGGGTCTTTTCTGCCCCCAAAAATTGGAGTAAGAAGTGATCAAAAAGTTGCATTGGTCACAGAGAATGGCACTGCGGAGCAGAGTTTAGAAATAGAGAAAACACCACATATTTAGTATCACCAGAATTTTGACTGCAGAATAAGGGGGCCCTTTCTTTATGCCCTTAGTGAATGCATTAAAACAAATCCCCCGCAAAAATGGGGGAAAAATTTTTTTTTTTCAAAATTTCACTCCAATTAAAAAAAAAAAAGTTCAGTTTCCCAATATGGTACAGTCAATAGCACCATTGAAAAGTACATCTTGTCCTGCATAAAAACAAGCCTTTCTATGTCCATATAGATTGAAAAATAAAAAGTTAGGCGAGGAGAAAAAGAATAAAGAGCCAAAAAATTTGACAGGTGGAGGGAAGGGTTAAAGGTTTTATTGATCTTAAATGATAAGGGTTTAAAGGGGATTAAATTTATTATTATTTTATTTTGGGGCGCCCTTATTCCAGGGTGCTGACATTTTCAAACGGGTACATAAATAACATTGGTCAAACAAATTACAAAGTCAATAAGTGATAACAAAAGGTACAGAGGGGGGAGAGGTCCCTCCCACAAAAGGTTAAAATCTCGGGAAGGGGTGAAGGACGAAGGGGGGGTGAGCTGTTTGTGGGGCAGCAGGCAACACGTTAAGTTTTTTATAGGATCCTGAAAGAGGTAGGTTTTCGGGTTTCGTTTTTAAAACGGTGAGAGAGGGGGAGAGTCGAGGTGTTGGGGAGTGAGTTCCAAAGTGTGGGGGAAGCCGAGAGAAGTCTTGGAGACGGTTTTTGTGAGGGGGTGATAAGAGGGAAACGGGAGAAGGTCCTTGAGGAGCGGAGTTGCGTGGGGGAGGTATTGGGGTTAAAGGGAAAATATATGAAGGGGTGAGGTTATGGGACCTTTAGGGTCAAAATTGCTAGCTTGAACTGGATTCGCTGGGGAATGGTAGCCCCGTGAAAGGGATTGGCAGAGGGGAGAGGCAGGGGGGTAGCAAAGGGGGAGGTAATAGACGGGCAAGGTTAAGGGTGGTTTGGAGGGAGCGAGGGTCTGTGGGAGGCCCCCAAAAGGGGGGATGTTGCAGTAGTCGAGGCGGGAGATGACGAGGGCTGGAAAGGGTTTTTGTGTTTCGAGTTTAAAAAATGAGCGGATTTTTGGGGAAAAATTTTTTTTGTGGAGGTGACAGCAGAGGTGAGGGTTTGGATGTGCGGTTTGAAGGACAATTTGGGGTCAAAGGTTATCCCAAGGCACGACCGTGGTGTTTGGTGAGAGAGGGGAAACCCCATTGACAGTGATAGAGAGATCAGGGGGAGGGATGGGTTTGGGAGGGGGGAAGAAAAAAAAATTTTAGTTTTTCCACTTTTGTTTTAGGGGGTTTGGAGGGGAAGAAGGGGGAAAATGGAGGAGACAGTCAGGGAAAAAGGGAGGAAGAGAGGTGACATCTGGGCCGGAAATTGGAGTTGGGTGTCATCACATACAGGGGTATTGAAAGCCATGTAAAACCAAGGGGGACTGACCCAGCCCAAATTTTTAGATAGAAAAGAGTAGGGGGCCCGGGGGCCCTTGCCCCTTTGGGGGACACCAACAGAGAAGGCCCGGGGGGAGGAGGAGGAGCAGGAGGGGAGAAACCCCTGAATGTCCGATCGGGTGTGGTACAGGAGATTCAGGAGGGGCCAAGCCCCGTGATGTGGGGGAGGAGAGGATGTGTAGGGGGAAGTAAATTGGTCGACATTTGTTAAAGGCAGGGGAAAGGGGTCGGGAGGAGAAGCACGAATAGGGGTGGAAGTTTTTGGGCAGTTGCTGGGTCATTGGTGACTTTTGGGTTTGGGCGGTTTCAGGGAGAAGTGGGTGGGGCGGGAAAAAAATAGTACTACTTCAAATACTTTTTTTTCTCTTTCTGTGATAACTATATAACTGGCACATGCTGGTGCCGTAGACTATACATAAATCAACAGTTTTGACAACAGCAAAAAAGCTTTTGCGGTATATTAGTTGATGAGGGGGGGTTCAGGGGGGCTACACTG
Source organism: Phyllomedusa bahiana (assembly GCA_025379985.1). Classification (NCBI taxonomy): domain Eukaryota; kingdom Metazoa; phylum Chordata; class Amphibia; order Anura; family Hylidae; genus Phyllomedusa; species Phyllomedusa bahiana. The sequence goes on from JAODAL010071546.1 coordinate 4,736, forward strand.
CCACCACAAGTACACAGAAAATCAAACAAAGAAGAATCACATTTCACTCTGCAGGTGAGATTTTATTTTCATAAATTCATTTAAAAAGGAGTTTTCCCCATCATCCCAATACGCCAGTGTATTGGAACTCCTATTATTTTAATGGAAGCGTTCCCATCGCATCTCCGTTCAAAACATAAGGTTTGGGTCCCTTTAGAAAAACTATCACACATAGAGGGAATTTTGAAAAGCCAATCAATGTATGGAATTTTACCCTTTTAAAATGTATATAGGCACTGCATCAAATAGATCAAAGTCATAATTTGGCAATGTTTCAGGTAAACATTACCCTTCATCAGGCAATAGAGCAGATTCATAGTACATTCACTTTCAAAAGTCTATTATAAACAAGGAGAGGCAGAACTCAAGTCCTTATCACATACAGTGGTGTGAAAAGGTATTTGCCACCTGATTTCTTAATCTTTTGATTGTTTGTCACACTTAAAGGTTTCAGATCACCAAACAAATTTAATTATTATACAAACCTATCACAGGTAAACACCAAATGCAGTTTTTAAATGAAGATGTTTATTAGTAAGGGAAAAAGTAATCAAAACCTACAGGGTCCTATGTGAAAAAGTAATTGCCCTACCCTTTTAAAACATAAATAGACTATGTTTTCTCACATCTTTGAGAAGCTGAGTTCAAATTTTCTAGCCTCACCCAGGCCTGATTACTGTCATACCTGTTCTTAAGCAAGGAAGCACTTAAATAGGACCTGCCTGACAAAGTGAAGTAGCCTAAGGGTGCTTTCACACAGTGCGTTTTTGATACTTTTTTTAATGCGTTTTTTGTGCCGGAAGGCACAGCAATTAATGCTGTACACTGCTGCACTAAAATCGCGATTTTTGCCACGAAATTTTGTGCAGTAATGTCAGATTAATTTCGGCCCTTTTTTAAAAATGATAAATTGGGGGTAAGTATTTTCCACTCCCCCCTTTATCCAAAATTAAATGTCTCCTCGAATTATTTTTTAAATTACAGCTGTCGCAGCTGGAGCTGAGAGATACTACCACACCTTCCGTTTGGGGACAAAATCTGCTTTTTAATAGGAAGTAACAGTTTTTATCTTCACGTATTAAAACACATTATTCTATCATTGGTAATTGGCTTTTTGCTGAAACCCTCTATCCCCGTATCTACATAAGGTTGCTAGGCTTATTTTAAAAGAGACATTCCGAGAGAGGTTTTTTTGGTTTTTCTTGATATAACTTCTCCTGAACAGACAGTGTATCTGCCCAAAGTAAAGCGGTGAAAGATATTGAATTTTGATAAGGATGTGTAGCGTAAAAGCAGTTTAAAAAAAAATATCTGATGAGCTTAATAAAAGTAATGATAAAACAATTTGTTTTTTTTTTCCTTAAATTATAAATTTGACGTCCCCCCTAAAAAATCAGAATCTTTCAAAACGTCCCCCCTAGAGCTAATGAGATTGATGCCCTTCCTAAACGGGAAAAGAATGGTAAAGGCATTCCTAGACAGCAGGGTAAAACTGTGGGCGGGTGTTGAACCCCACTGAACCACAGTCAGGTTGCTCCAAGGGGCGTAACCAAGCAACCGGGGACTCCCCCCCCCCCCCCCCCCCCCCAGGGGCCTTTGATAGTAAGGATGACTTTACCCAATGCCGCCAAGGTGCCACCTCAGAGCAGTCCCGGCAGAGGCATTATGGATGTTTACAATCTCATAACCCTCAAAATTCGGAAATTTATGAGGGGTGGCGCTTAATTGTTCAGCTATACCTTGTAAGGATTCGGGTGAAATTATCAAACCTCTGTTTTTTTATAATAGATGAATTTATCCTCCACACTTTTGTTGATTGTTATTTGGGGGTAAGTGATTAAAACCCGCTTGACCTGATCCCTAGCTTTGATTCATTAGGAAACCCCCCCTTGGTTGTCCCTCTTGCATTTTCCACACATCCGCTAACAACTATAAAAAGGTAAGGGAAAAGTTCATATGCTTTTTGGTCGCAGTCCTTTCTTGCAGTGTGAAGCATGCACCCGGTGGGTCTTCCCTTCAATTTTCCCGGGGTGGAGCACGGGGTAGTATTTGGGTTGGCCAAATCTGGGTCCAGAGAATCTCTGACGTGTTTTCTCCCCACCCACAAAAAGTCCCGGGTTGTAACTTTGCCCAGAGTCTAGTTTGGGAAGGGAGGAGAACACGTGGATGGTTGTTTAATTTCATTACACAGATTTATAACAATTTTACAAGGCTTCTCCCTGCGCTCAACGGTGGGGGTGAAACCCCCCAAATCTGGGGGGGCCCCTGAGAAAAATTTTTCCCAAGGGTGAGACCGGGGGGTACAGGGGTATTTTGACAGAATAATGCAAGGGGTAGGATCTCAGGCCAGGAAGAATGCTTTTTGTCCCTTTACATTTTGTTCTTGGGGTGGCGTTCATTCCCCAGGGATTCGGGATGTTAGGGAGTTCGCCGAGGTCAGCTACTACTAGCCCCCCCAAAATGTCTTTGGTTACTTCTGCAGTGAAGGCAGATTAAATCCCTCAGGAAACCCCAAATTGCATATCACTTGATAAATAGTTTCTTCCGGGGTTTTTCCGGCAGTCATTTATAACGGGGTAGGCTTCAGGCAACCTGAAAACATGCCCACCACCACTAAAATACTTGTATTTTCCACTTTGGGTAATTCAGTGTGTCCAATCGGATCGTGGAGGGAAGGATATAGGGGTTTTTAGCCAAAGTTTCCTTAGTTTTGGATCAGTCCTCCGAGTTAAAATTTTCAAAAAATTTAGCATTTTTTAAATTGCCGTGGGGGGAGTTTTCCGAGTGCTAGGTAATCTTTTTGATTGAAAAAACCCTTTGGGTTTATTTAAATTGTGGGTGGTACCGAGCCCATTGACTACAGTGGATATAATCCCCTTGGTAAAAAAGTCTATTGTCTTTTCCTTAGAATCCTTTTGGTGTATCTCTGCTCCCAATTCCTCCAATTTCTTCCCTTTTTTCTTATTCGAGTTTGAAATTTCCAAAGGTTAAAACGGGATTCAATGCTCTTGCCCTTTATTTCTTCTTTCTTCTCCCCTTATTATTTCCTTCTTCTTTTTTCTTCTACCTTCTTCTTCCCTTTCTTTCTTCTCTGCCGGGTCAGCACATTACAACCACCCCTGTTCCTTCGAATTCTGGGAAGAGAACTGGGGTCTTTGCAGAAAAAGTCTGCTCTGTATTACCTTTATTTCCTCTGTTCTTTTTTCCCCCAAAGGGTTTAGCTTCAAAAGGGGCCATTGGCGGCAATTGGAGAGCATGATAAGAATCTGTACGGATTCTTGAGGGCTTTCCATACTGCTGGAAACCTCGCGGGCCCACCCGGCCGAAGTCGGGAAATTCTACAGTAGGTGAGTTGGGTATAGTTCAGGGTCTTCTCTTCGGCGGCTTACAGGCTTCCATTACAGCCGAGTTAAGCTTTTTGGGGCTGTTTTGGAAAGAAAAGATGCCCTTCAGGGTTTCTTGCAAGGAAACCACAGCAAATCCTGTTGGAATCGCCCTTGATCATCCGCATACGGATCATCTGTGAAAAAAATGCGGGGTTCTCCAACTTGATGTAAGACAGTGGGAAGAGGGGGGTTTCAGCCCCCTTTTTTGTTTTTCAAGACAGTTAAAGAGGTTCCCCCGGCATTTGGGTTTTCATTGTGGAGACGATTTCATTTTCCCCCCCCTTTGAAAAGGGGAAGCAGAGGGGGGGTTGAGTTTTAGTAATTTAAAGATGAAAATCTCAGGCATCAGTAATGAGCATTGTATACGGAGATGGCTTGAAAAGAATGTAATGATGAAACAGACTGATGTTTTTTCCTTAAATTATCAACTTGACACCTTCCTGCAAAAAAAAACGCATTAAAAAAACTTATAAAAAAATGCCGTTGAAGGCACCCAAAAGATCTCAAAGCTAGACTTTATGGGGAAACCCAAAAAATTAGGAACAAATAAGAAATAAGGAATTGGATCATCATTTAAGGAAAGGTTATCAACCATCTTAAGCTTTGGGACCAAGAGACAATGTAGAGCTTGACGGGTTCAAAGGGCCCAGCAAAAAAAATAAAAAGGGGGACGGGGTGGACTGCAAGACCCAGAAAGATTAGAAAGATTTTCTTTTACGTTTAAAAAAAAGACGACTTCAGGGGGACAAAATAAATATTTTTAAAAAAAATTTAAAAGGTCAATATAGAATCTCCCCCAAAATTATGATCTAAGATTTTATCAAAAAAAGGGGGCTCCTCTAGTTTGGGGAAAAAAAGTTGCTACATAAACAAAAAAAAGAAATTTTTTTACTGTAAGACATGCTCCTGGTGTTTTTTGCATATATTTTGGGGGAAATTTGCACAAAAATTTACACAACAAAATTTCCTTCAAAACAATTTTAAAGCTCTTTTCATTTTTTCCCCATGAAAATACATGCCGTCAGTCAATGACATGTATTTTATAAGGTAATTTGCGAGCTCTTTTTTTCAACCCCTTTTTTACCTCGCTAAATTTAAGTGCCTTGTCAATTCTTCAGCCGTTTAGTGAGTAAACGCCCCAAGAAACAATGGGGAGCTATCTTAGGTGTGGAAATCCACATAATATGCTCCCCCTTTTTCCCAAATACATTCAAAAATAACTTCAAAAAATGCCTCTAAAAGGTTTTTTAAGCAGTTTTGGGAAGTGTATTTTAAAACGTAAATTTTACACTTTAAAATACACCATGTGAACATATCCTAAGGGCACTGAGAGTCTGGAACCCCTCGTCGGGGAACTTGTCTGGGAAATTCACTAACTAATTCACAAAAGGTCTGGATGCCTTTCTAGAGTGCAATAATGTAACACAAGTTATAGTGACGGATTCGGAGAAGGGGCATTGATCCAGGGATTTTTCCGATTCCCAATGGAGTGGGGAAAGGATTTTTTCCCAAAATGGGGACAACTTCAACCCCCTTTTTTGTTCCTTAAAAAACCCTTTAGCACAAAAACAACTTTTTTTTTCGCAAAAAAACAAAAAATTTTAAAAAACCCAGGGCAATCCAAAAATGAAAAATGGAACGGGGAAACCTTCCCAAGGGCTTTTTCGTCCAAAATTAACCCAAGAGCAAGCGACAAATCATCCCAAAAGTCATAAACACCCCCAAACCCTCAAACAATGTGGGCCTCACTTGCCTCAGTTAAAATCAGTTTGTGACTCCACCAGAAGAAAAGTTGGCCAGGATGATGAGTTTCCAAAATGAAAAACCCCTTTGAGCAAAAAGAAATAAAGGTTTGTTCATTTTTCCCGAAAACATCTTGATGATCCCAAAACTTTGGGGAAGTTTTTGTGGACGAGGAGACAAAGGTTGACTTTTTGGAAGGGTTAAGTCCATTACATCTGGGTAGAAGAAAATTAACATTTTCAGAAAAGGAACATCATTGCAACTAAAAATGGGGGGGGTAGTATGATGGGCTGGGCTGTTTTGCTGCTTCAGGCCTGGAGGCTTGCTTGTTTAAAGGGGAAAATTTAATTTTGCTGTCTACCAACAATCCTGAAGGAGAAAGTCGGCCATCTGTTCGTAACCCCATGTTTGGAGCCATTTGGGTTTGAGAAGGACAAAGATTCAGAAAAAACACCAGAAGTCTCCTCTGATAGTTTAAGAAAACAAAATTAAACTTCAAGTGGCCTGTCAAAGTTCTGACTTAAACTGTTTTAGATGCTGTGGCAAGACCTTTAAAAAAAAGGGTTTATGCTTGGAAACCCCCCAGTGGGGGGGTACAACAAATTAAGACTTTTGGAGTTAATAACAAAAAAAAACATTCAAAAAATACACATTGTGTTAGTTTGTCTAATATTTTAAAATTTTTTTTTGGGGACCTGAAACATTTGGAAGGGGGGAAATATTTTTCACACCACTGTATACCCAAACGGATTTGGAAATGAATATATTTGACCTGTTTATTCCCTGGGAAGGGTAAATTCACCTGAAATGGGCATAATTATAATTAATGACCTGATCTATTTAAACCCCAACCACATTTAAAACCCATATTTAGCCCGGAAAAGGGGGCCCCGAAAATTTATTTATTTATGAAATATTAAAATTGCCCAGGCCTGGCACTTTAGATGCGTCAGCCAATTATGTTTATGATTTTTTAGGTTTTTCCCCCACTGGTCTAGTCGACCAGTGCTGGATCCATTTCTTTAATAAAATAAACACAAAGGGATGTTGTTGGGGGGTGTTTATTAAATAAATATTTTTGTGTTGTTTTAGTGTATTTTTTTTTCCTTTTTTTTGTCAGTATTAGTAAAAAAAGGGGGTTAAGGACTCTCCGTTACAGCGCTTTCCTTTGGGGTCAGCCCAGTGTTTTTTTGTCACCCCGGTGACACCAAGCCCCAGCGTAGTAATACCGGGTTCGATCAAACAATTTATTACCATCATTAGATAAAATGATTAAAAAAAAAAACCCAACAAAACAAAAAAAAAAAATGTTTAATTAAACGTCCCCCAAAACCAGCCCTAATTTCTATTTTATTTAAAAAAATGGTCCAAGCTGTCCACATAGTCAATAAATCCTCTAGCCAAGTGGAATTAAAAAACAAAAACCAGAAACACTACAAGAAACATAAACGTACTAAATTCCCCCCTGAAAATCATGCTCGCCTTGGATCAGGAAGGATTAATATAAAACTGAGGGGTACAAACCAAGATTAACAAATTTTTTTGGGGTTAGTCCTTTGTTCCTAACCCGCAAATAGACTGTCCTCAAAAATGGCCTGTACCCGCCTCCCACCCCTGGGAAGTTTGTACAAGGTAGGGGACATGAGGGTGTGCGAAAAAGTGAGGAAAATTTTAAGTTTTGCAAATTCTGTAAGGTCAATGGTGGCCGGGGAAAATCATCATGGAGGTCAGAAGTGCTGAAAAAAGGTAAAAAAAATGACTCATCAGAGAAAACACATCTGTGAGTCATGCTATAACTGAACTGTAATCATTTATGTCTGCAGAGCTGGGTTTCACTGGTATCTGACACTATATGATCACTGTATGGGGGAAAAAATCAGTTTGCGAGCCTGTGTACACTGGGAATTACCACTATATGATCACGTATGGGGGTTTAAATTTTTAAATCTTCAGAACCCCTTACACGGTAATTTCCCTTAAAATTTTCCCCCCCCCCCCCCCCCCCCCCTGTTTGGAAGAAAATGCATCTAGAGCCTGTGTACACTGGTACTCCCTCAAGCATGAGAAAGATCTTATGAGGTTTTAAAAAGTTGCATATCTTTTGTTTGTTGGGAAATAAAGAATTTTTTGGTTTTCTAACCCGCGGATGTGGTTCTTTTTCTATGGGTTGGAAAAAAATTGTATGATTTCTAAAAAATTAATTTGAATTTTATTGGAAGAATTAAGTTTTGATAATGAAAAAAAAAAACTTTAAAATTTGGTACAGAAACTTTTTTTTTTTCTTTTCAAATTTTCAGAGGTCATTTTCCCGTATTCTTGACCAAGTTTGCACACCCTGCTGCAGGGGATTTTGGCCCACACCCCCACGACTTCTCCGATCTTAGGTTTTGGGGCTGTTGCGGGGGACATTAGTTTAGTTCCTCAAAAATTTTTGTTGGGTTCAGTATGGGAATGGGTAGGCACTTCAAGACTTTAAAAAGCTTCTTTGACCATTCCCCTTTTTGCCCCGGTATGTGTTTCAAATCATTGTCCTGCTGGAGGACCCAGCCCCTGAACCACTTTAATGTTTTTATTTGGGGAAGGAGGTTGTTGAGCAAATTCACAAAAATGGCCCTATTTATTCCCTTCACCACGGTGCAGTTTCCGTCCCCTTTGCAGAAATCACCCCAAAAATATGTGTTTCCCCACCATGCTTCACAGTTGGGACGGTGTACTTGGGTTGTACTTATCCTTCTTTCCTCCAAAAATGGAGTGGTTTTTTAAAAAAGTTTTTATTTTGGTCTCATCGACCACTTTCCTTCCTGGATCACCAGATGGTCATTGAAAAATTCAAACAGGGATGGACAGTGCGGCATGAGCAGGGGAACTTGTATGCCCTGCGGATTTTAATCTATGACGGCAGTGTGTTACTAAAGGGAAATTTTTAGAGTGGGGTTCCCGCTCTTTCAGGTCATTGACCAGGTTTTTTCCCGTGTTTTAGGGGTGATTCCCGACTTTCCAGAAAACCTTCCCCAGGGGTGGATCTTGCATGGAGCCCCCAAACCAAGGAAGGTGACATCTCTTGTGTTTTTTTTTTTCCTAATAATTTCATAACAGTTTTTGCCCTTTTTATCAAACTGCTTGCTTATTGTCCTGTATTTTACCCTGACTTTTGAAGGTCTATAATTTTGCCATGGTGTCCTTAGACGCTCTTTGGTCTTTTCCATTATTTTAGGTGGGCAAAATTGCAAAATCACCGTGTTTCAAATACTTATTTTCCCCCTTTTTTTGCAACAAAAGTGGGGGAGCCCCAAAGCATCCCTTTCCCGCTCACAGAGAATGTGGGGGGCCCCAGGCCTCTATTCCCATTGCTGAGCGTTGCAATTTGTGTCCCTAGGTTGAGACCAAGGGTGAATGGGGAAAGATGCCCAAAACAGTCACTGCATAGTGAGGCAGGGCTGGTTTGGAAACGTCGTTCACTTTCCCGCAGTGCCGGTTTTGGAAATGACAGTCATGGGAAGGAATATTTCCCCCGTATAGTGAACCCCTCGGGTACTTTTGCTAATCTATCTGGAACTGTAATTTTTGGGAGTGAGGGGGGGGTAAGCTTTGATGCATTAGGAAATATTACAATACAGGATTTGAGGAGACAAGGCGGTACATTCTACAGGATTTCTAAAGTAGGAGTCCTTTTGACCTTTCCCACTGAGGGAAATCCCGCTCTACACACATTAAAAATTGTATCACAGAGCTTCCCACTCTTTTAATAAACCTGTGATAGATAACGTCATGTTGGTTTATAACACAGCACAAACTCAAACCTGCTGGCCCAAACCCGTCTCTCTTTCTCTTTTTCGGACCCTTTTTTCCAAGTAGTATATAACATTTTATATAAGCAAGAAACCCCGTAGGCAAAACCCAGGGCAGGCAACCAGAACCCATGTCCCCTGGCATTGTACTCCAAAAGTACAGTGCGTTTAGGCATTGAACCCCCTTTAAAAGGACACCCCAAATTTATAGTCCTGCACAGCATTGATCCTCAAAGGGAGAGCAGCCCAAGTCTCTGCAAGCATTGCACCCCCAGGGAATAAAGCATCCAAAACCCACACCCCTCACGCATTGCAACCCCACAACAACAGTGCGAGCCCAACCCCTAATTATTTTTATCATTTATTTTAAAGCGCCATTGATTCCAGGCACTGTACATTCGAGGGGGCTTAGAATCACGGGAAAGGAGAAGACAGGAGGTGGGGGGAGACATGTTTGCGGGGTAGTACAGGGCAGCAGGGTTTTGGAGGTTATAGGCAACCCTAAAGAAAGGGTTTTCAGGTTGCTTTTTGAAGCTGGTAAAAGGGGAAAGGGAAGCTAGGTGGGGCAGTGGTTTCCCCAGAGTGTGGGGAACAGAGAGAAGTTTTGGGGAACTTAGGAGGAAAACTGTAAGAGAAACAGAGAAGAAGGTCTGTGAGGGGGGAGATTGGTGGGGAAATCTGGAGTTTGGGGCTAGAAATTTTTAGGGGAGAGGTTATAAAGCATTGTAGGTCAGGTTTAAAACTTAAAAATGAACTTGGGCAAGGGAAAAGCCACTGAAGGGATTGGCAGGGGGGAAGGGGCAGGGAGTACGGGGAAGAGGGGGATAAAGACAGGTTCAGGGGTGGTCCCGCGCCCCTTCGGGGGGCAGGGGGCGGACTCGTGCGCACCCCCGGGGTCCCCGCGGCCCCCCTTCCCGGGGTGGGGGTCCCGGTTTCCCCCCTTCCCCTGCCTCCCAGTCCTTCCGTCCTCCTGGCGGGCCGGGCGGGGCGCGTGCCCGCGCCTTGGGCGCGCCCCGGCCGCTTCGGGGGTTTTAAAGGGCCGTACGCCCATTATTGGTTTTAAAGGGTGGCAGGTGACCCTATTTTTTCCCCCCCTTTTTCCCGGGGCACCTTTTCCGGATCTTTTGTGCCATACTGCCTTAGAAAAGCTTCTCTGTCTGTTGCCTACTTCCCTGTACCAACCTTTTCGCCCTGTATCCGACTACGAACCGTTTCCCCCCTCCCTGACCTCCTGCCTGTCCCCGACTTCCCTCGTCTCAGATTCTGTACCACACACGCCCCTTGGCTGCCCCCGCAAAAAGTCCGCATGGGGGGACCCGGTAGTTCCCCCCGAGAAGTCCCCCCCACTTTGCGGCGGCTCTGGTGAAAACCCGGGTTTTTATTAGACTCCGTCCCCCCCGGGAGGTTTTCACCATCGCTTGCGGTGGGCCCCCGGATCCACTACCAGCTTCGTTTCAGTAAGATCCGGCCCTGGACCCGCCAAAGGGACCTCTGCCCGGGTGAAAAGGATTCACGGCGATAGTGGCTCAGCTCACATCAACTAGCCAACAACCCCCACTGAACATTGTCCGCCATAGCAGCAGCTCCTCTAAACCAACAGCCCCACACCGCCCCTTGGCGACGCCTGCCAGCACCTGGGAAATTTCCGGCTCACCCAACACAACCCACAAGTTTGAAGGGGACTCCAAATTGCAGGGGGTTTTTTACCCAGTGCCTGCACGTTGGTTTTAGCCGGTTTAATTTTCCCCTAACTTCAAGGTGGGCCTTTGTGGTCAGTCTGCTGTCCGGGAAAA
>JAODAL010071547.1:0-15483 GCA_025379985.1 Phyllomedusa bahiana
AACCAAAAATTTCCCACTGGGTAAAAATAAACGATTCTATGTTGGGCGTTTTTTTTCCCAATTTCGTATAAAAAAATTTGGGATTAGGGTTTGTTAGGGACTTTAGGGATTGACTTACTGTTTCGGGGTGTTCCTGGCCCGGCAGCACTCCTGAAGAACTGTCACTTCAGATGCAACCTTTGTCCTCCTGTTTTTACTTCACTTCTGGTTGGATTTTAGCATCACTTACAGTGCAATATTCGTTGTCTCATTCAATTTCCCCTTCTGGTTACCATATAGGCTCAAAAATTATGCTAACCAGAAGTGACGTTGGGACAATAAGTATGTTAACCCCAAATAACTCCATGAAAAAAACCCTCACCCCAATTTGGGGTTTTAGGAGTTTGCCAAAATTAAAAATTATGCCGACACATATTGAAATGCTTAGATTTGGTCAAATTTGATATCAACCCAAATCCAAAGTGAAACCAAGCTTGGACTGGCCCAAAGGGGAATAGGGGAAAGCTCCGGTGGACCCCTGAGCATGCAGTCAGGAAAAGTTTTTTAACTGCATATACATGCTCAAAAAAGGGCAAAAAGCTGAGAAAGAGAGGCAAAGCAAGAGGCAGAGCATAGGAGGCATGTACAGTCATTTACAGTAGTTGTAGGATGGGTTCCTAAAAAAAAACTCCACTGGTGGGCCCCGACACAGCTCAACTGGTGGGGCCCTAGAATCAACTCCATTCTGTGGGCCCTAGGCACTCCAATCTGACACTGTGCAACACTATCAGAAAAACAAAAAATATTTTAATGTGTACGAGTGTAATCCAAGTGAAGGGTTCTACAAAAGTAAAGCTCTTTACATATAATGTACCCTGACCTAAATAGGTGATGTCATAAAGGGCGAAATGTAATGAACGGGGCTACGGCAGATATTGGTGTCTTTACGGGCCTGATATCAGGCGAAGCCCCTTTCATACATTTTCAAATCTCCCGCACGCCACTCCGGGCTGCATTACATAGCGCCTGCGGAAACTTTGTAATGTGCCCGATCTGGGTGGGGGGACTTGGCGGGAGGCAGGGCGCATAAAACGTTCCCAAGCTACATATTTATGCTTCGCATGGCATTTCTTGGGCGCATTCTGCTGGAACATTAAACCCAAACTTTCAAAGGGTTACCTAGCCAGAAATGTCGTGCAAGCGATGGAATGCGCCTGATTTATGGCCACTGTAGAGCGGGTTCATAAATCGGGTTCCAGTCTTTTTTAAGGCAGAAATTTGTCGGTAAACAAATTTCATACTTCGCCAAAGTCTCAAGCTTCTTGTTCCAGAGTTGACCCTACTTGACAATCAATATAACTTTAGTTCCCATGCAATATTAAGGACTGTAGTCCTGTGGAATCATAAAGTGGTGATTTGTATTTGGGGAGGTAGTTCATCATGAGTTTGATAGTATATATTATTTTTATTATTATTTTTTTAGCGCCATTAATTCCAGGCGCTGTACATTTAAGGGGGAAATTACATTTCATAACAAATGTTGAACAAATACAATGGTGACAAAAATGACTAGTATTTAAACAGAGAAAGGAAAGAGGACCCTGCCCGCGAGGGCTTACAATCTACAAGGAAGAAGGGGAGAGACAGAAGGTGGGGGGCAGACATGCTGCGGGCCGGTGTAGTTTGGGGGTGGGGTTAGTGTGGGTGTAGGCTATCCTGAGAGAGGGTTTTAAAGGGTTTCTTTGAAACTGGTGAAAGTTGGGGAGAGTCTGATGTTTTGGGTTAATGAGTTCCAGAGTGTGGGTGAAGCAGTGAGAAGTCTTGGAGACGGTTATGTGAGGAGCTGATGAGAGGGGCGCAGAGGAGAAGGCCCTGTGAAGAGCGGAGATTGCGTGAGGGGAGGTATCTGGAAATTAGGGCAGAGATGTATGGAGGGGAGAGGTTATGGAGAGCTTTGTAGGTCAGGGTGTCATCAAACTTCTGGTCAGCAACATAACTATTGTATAGGTAAGAATCACACCCAGCCTCTGGTGCCTAACAGGACCAAAAAACGCATTTGCAGTCCCAGTATTATGGTAGGTGAAGCAGGGCTGCGATGAAGCATTTTGTCACACCAGTCAAATAGGGCCAAAGCGTCCCCCCTTTCCTCCCGTGAAAAATTAAAATCCCCTGTCCTCACCTGATGTATGGTGCCTTCAGCTGTGCCCACCTCAGCAAGGTTAAATGGGGAAAAAAAGACACAATTGCGCCATCTGTTTTGAGGTGCGGTTTAAATGCTTGCATCTTTATTCTGTGAAGCAGTACGATTCCAGTGTTTTTTTTAAATATTTTTTATTGTGCTGTGCTGCACCATTTTCTGAGACCAATAACTTTTTTTTTTATGTCTTTGGACCTGTGTGAGAGCTTGTTTTTTGCAAACAGAAGTGCGTTTTTCATTAGTGCCATTTTTGGAAACCTGCGTATTTTTGTTTTACCCTTTTATTCCAATTTTTTGGGAGGCAAAGTGATAAAAAAACATGCAGCTTTGGCGTGAGTTTTTTTTAATGGCATTCACTGTGCAATATTTGTAAGTTTATATATTAATAGATTGGAATTTACAGACACGGTGATACTGATTGTGCTCAATTTTTATTGCTTTTCCTTTTTATTTGTAATATGGGGAGTGTTTTAAACGTATAATTTTTTATTTATTTTTTAAAAGGCAGTTTGCTGACAGAAACTTACAGCTGGCACCTGCCATGTATGGAGTGATCTTTGCACCCTCTTACCCTAGGTGGTCGCCTACCTCTGTCTATGTGTTGTCGCCTGAGCTGGAGGGCCTCTTACAAATTGAATTGGGGTCAGGAGATTAAGGTATACTGTATGCCCAATCCTAACCCAGCCCCTCTTTGATAGAATAAGGGGGGCCCTTTATGGGCCCTCTTGGCAACTGTGGTATGAATCAATTGTCACCTATGTAGCCGCCACACCTGGATTTGCCGTACTAAAGCTCTAAATATGTATCTTTGTACGTTTGTTGTGTGACTCAGCTCCAGCATGGCCCCCATCTCAGGTGCGTTACAAAGTGCCACAGGCACTTTCATATATGTCACCCAAAATGTCTAAATATGTGTTAATAATAAAAATAGAAGAACCAATGAACAAAACAATAGCTTTAAAGGGAATATGTCGCCAATTTTTTTTTTTACTTATTAAATCAAGACCCTGATCCATATTCTTTTCCTCTCAGTCGTTTTTATTTCCTGATTGTAGATTTCTCTATTCGGCCGTCTATATATGATTGGAAGACATTATTGCTTGCACTGCTTTAACAGCAGTCGGAGAGATACTTTACAGCAGCTTCATGCACATAGGATTCTTAAGACAGATTCTGTCCCATAGACTTGTATAGGAGAGTTTTCACTGTGAAGGGAGGGGAGAGGGAGAGCTGTGACATCTCCTCTTGTGACTGGTGGATTCTGTGTTATCTGTGCACAATGGTGTCTCCTTTCAGTTTGACCCTGCTGTTACTGATAATGAGCACACTGCTGAAAAGTTCTCTAAACAGAGCAGGAAGTGTCAGACGATTATTAGGCTTAGTGGCCAAAGTGAAAACTGCAAAGTGATACTGAAAGTGATATGGAAAATTAAAAAAACATAACTAAAAATTCCTAAAAAATGTGTTTAACATAAAAATGTGAGTTAAACACAAAGTCATTTTTTGATGACTTTATCCCTTTAAGGCAAAGAAGTACATACCATAAAGACACACCATACGAATGCCATGGGATCCTTAAAGAGGGGGCCCAGCTCTGGTTGATTTAATCCCATTTTCTACTGGATTGTAAGTGCGGGATTTATCTCTACTTTTTTTCTTATTAGACAAAGAGTAGGAAATTGGCCAAAGATGGAAAGTGGGAGAGGTACAGGCAATAGGCCCTTTTTCCCTCTAATGGCTTCTAATCTGCTTTAGGGCCTTATACACCACTGCATGAGGGTTCACAAAAATGAAGGGAAAGGGATAGAATTGGGAGTAAATCATAGGATGCGTTTTCCTCCACATGAAGTCCTTGCTTCTTTCAAAATTAGTCAACTGTTATCATCAGGTAAAGTGGGGAAGCACATTTTTATACAGTTGACATAAGGAAGTACTTTTGCTGTGTTATTAGATCCCCATTTATAAAAAAAAAAAATTGTAGGACCTGTTTAAAACCAAACCTCCAAAATGAAAGCTACAGGACAATCAGTCTTTGGTCTAACACCAGGATTGTGAATGCCTGCTATTAGACATGTTAATAATTCCTCATACTTGCTCCTGACAGCAAACAATAATTTCTAATTATACTGAAAGCAGTTTCTACCAAATCAATTTCAATCAATTGTTTGAAATCAAGTAGGAGGCATAAAGAAAGGTGATTAACTTATCTATATTACGTTCCAGGTTGACGAATTATGATATGACCATGAAGTGGACAGAGATAATTTCTTTTGTACAAACAAACAAAACTAACATGGTGACTTTTTGAGACGAAACTGGCATCTCCAGGTATCTACCAATATCATGTAACAAGATATTTCTATCTAAACTGAGTCAGGATATATTGTAGTTAATGTTGTCACTTCATTCTATACTTTGTACCACTGCCACTGAAGTAGGGTAACAAACACTAGTGTTTCCAAAATAGGTTCCGGTTTGGCTCAACACTGGTTTCTCTGAACTTGTTAGAAGAATGTTTTTGATCATAAAGGGGATGTCCTATACCAAACATTGATGGCCGTGCTTGTGCATAAAGCCACATCGACTGTACTCGAAATTCCCATTGAAATTAATGGAGAGTGACAATACAAGCATGTCTCCATTCAGGATAATAATAATAATCTTTATTTCTATAGCGCCAACATATTCCGTAGCACTTTACAAATTCAAGGGTAAACATACAGTCATTACACATTAAAAGTACTTACAAATGAGACACAAGGTGTGGGGCCCTGCTCGTAGAGCTTACAATCTATTAGGGTGTATGGGTGAAACATACGGTAAGAAGTGCCAAGTTTCAATGGTCCGGCCATGTTTCATAAAATAGGGGTGGTTTACATGAAAAATGGATGAACCTGCCACCCAGACTGTACATCTATATACAGATAAGTGCCTGTTTAGTGCCCAAGTGCAGGGACTGACAGATGTGTGTGATAGCAGTTAGAGATCTTGGTGGGCCAGACCGAGAAGATGTATTTTCAGGGCCCTCTTAAAACTGTGAGGGTTGTGAATGTGCCTGATCAGTTTCAGGGGTCCATTCTGGAGATTGGTGCAGGCTTCTCTGTGATGGGAGAAGTCCTTTTAAAAAAAACTACATCTGCTCTACAGGAATGATTAGATATTTTGCCAGGTAATATATTTACCACTTAGTAAACATACAACATTTAAATATATACCTTAGGCCTACATACCCTGTTTCCCCGAAAATAAGACAGCGTCCTATATTAATTTTTGCTCCTCAAGATGCACTATGTCTTATTTTCAGGGGATGTCTTATTTTTCCACAAATAAATTATAGCATGCTATAATAGTCTGTGTGTGTGTGTGGGATACATACTATATATATATATATATATATATATATATATATATTTTTATATATATATATATTATATATATTATATATATATATTATATATCATATTAATATATAATTATCTTGAAGTTTAGGATATATGTATGTAAAGGACATTTTATGGCAGCTACAGTGACTTATCTCAAAGGATGCCAAATGGGACATGCTGGGTCTTGTAGAACTATAAGTTCCAGCATGCCCCATCAGCCATCCTCTGAGAAGTGTGTGTGTCCCGTGTCATTGCTCTGTTCTCCCCCCCCCCATCCCTCACTTACTTGTACACTGTCTGTCTCCTGTCCTGGGATGTTCGGGACCGGTGGTGACATCAAGTCACAAAGACCTCCCTGCACAGATCCTTCACCCTTTTTGCTACAAAAAATTATGTCGCAGGGCTGTTTCTCGGGGTGGGCTGGGCCTGGGAACACCCGCCCCTCTCTTTCCCCCACCTTTCTCTCTGCCCACCATTAGGGAAGGCCCTGTGTATGTGGTGCTGCAGCAATGATTTCCGCTATGTCTTATTTTCGGGGGGTGTCTTATATTAGGGAATGCAACAAAATCTCTGCTATGTCTTACTTTCGGGGGTGTCTTATTTTCGGGGAAACACGGTAGTTAAAATATAACTTTTAATAAAAAAATATATAAAGTACCAAAAAAACGTAATTAATCCCTAAACAAACCCTATGTAAGCTGAACTGCCTATCAATGGGTAACAGGGTAACCGCCCTGATAAGGGCGACCCTGTACTGGAACCTAGATTAATTTCAAGCCCTGATATTTCCCTAATCTATGCAGAATGATAAAAACACCACATCCCTTATATGCGTGCTACATATAAGGGACGTAAGTGGATATTGTATGCATAAATGTTTGTTGAACCTTTTTGACCACTATGTTTGTGCGATTCACTGTTCGCCATTGGAATCAAATTACTTATGTATGTCACATCTAGTGTCTTGTGTAACGCTATTTTGGTATATATCTTATTTGGTCCTATCTATTACTTCATATATTCTTCATCATAGGGGAATTTTTGGTGTAATATCTATTGGGTATAAATATTATTTATGTGTTTTTCGTTATTTCATTTTGTGGATGATGGCCAAATATTGCATAGCTTCTAGTTCAGCATTGTAAAGATCATAAGTTCATGTTGTTGTACATAACCATGGTATACCTAAACTGACACATAGTGATCTAGTATGTTTCCATTGTTTTTATGTGTAAACCTTTGCTTAGAAGTACCTTTTAGGCATAAATGTGTAAACCAATGCATTTCTTTATATGGGGTATAGTGATGTACTTATTTTTCACATTTTTTGTGATTTTATGATGATATGGACAGGAAGACATAGATATAGGTAGTATATATGCACTTTACACATGTGCAGCTATGGTTTTTAGGAGACGTGGTGCATATCACCTTTTGCTTGGGTCATACTGTAGCCACAAACATTTTTAATGCATGTCTTTATATAAAATTACGCTTTCATCCAAAAATGCAAAGAGATACCAATATGTTTAGAGTGCCATTATAACATTGAGCCAGGTATTTACCTTTTACGTTTTTTCATATGTGAAAAAAAAAAATGAAATATGTTTCTCAAATTCATTGGAGAATAAAAGGTTAATCATAAACACCATGGGGCCCTTGGGGCTGTGTATGCAAACCGAAATAATAAAGTTTTTAGCGAAGCGAAAAAATGGGAACCGGAAATGCCCAAATAAATTATTTCATCAAGTGACAATCTTTTAAAAAAAACAAAAAAATGGAAAGTAAAAAAATAAATAAAAAAAAGGACTCCCGTTTAACGGGTGCACAGCGCTTCTCAGGTGCCTGTTTTTAAAATAGCGGATCTACCTTTGGTATGGGATGGGTTTTTTAGTCTAGATTCAGTGTAT
Organism: Phyllomedusa bahiana; assembly: GCA_025379985.1. NCBI lineage: Eukaryota > Metazoa > Chordata > Amphibia > Anura > Hylidae > Phyllomedusa > Phyllomedusa bahiana. The sequence continues at coordinate 7,470 of JAODAL010071547.1, forward strand.
TTGGTGTTTTGTTGTGCCTGTCGGTTAAAATTTGGACATGATTTTTTTTTCCCCCCATTCTTTTGAATTGGTGCAGCAAACAGAGGTGGCGGGCGGGGGTTTGGCCGGGAAGTGGTCAAGCGCATTGCAGACAAGTTTCAGCAGTTTTCCTCTACAATTTCCCTGCTTTGGCCAGGGTTTGTTGTATACTTTTTGGGGGGATGAGTTTCTGTTCTTCTCATTTTGTTCTCTTGTCATATTTTTTGTCTGATTTTGTTTTTAGTGCGATCCCCGTGTCTGGGGGGATTCTTGGCGACCGTATGCCCATTTTGGGGTTTCGAACAAGTGGCATTAGGGTGAAAGGAGAAGCTTGGTTTTTTTCTCAATTAGACTGCTTTGTTGGGGATGAAGGTATGATGTAGAGCAGGGGTGTCAAACACAAGGTAGTGTTTTCCGGCCCCTGGCCCCCCCCGATCTCTTTACTCGCACGGCCCCTTTTCCATGGCCGTAAAGGTCAGTCACGCTGCACACTCGGTGCAGCGCTGTACAGGGAAAAGGCAGGGGATAAATTCCCTCCTACCTCTCCCCTTTTTATTACATGCCGGGACGCTCTACATACATACAGCCGCAGGGGGTAACACCGCTTTCCTCACGCCCTTTACGGCAGCCTCGCCGGCCCCGGGATCCCGGGACTGCGTGACGGCATAAGTGGCGGATGACCGCCCACTTACACCGTACACCACTCCCCACCGCCCGCGCTGCACGGACCATGAGGGGTGGTACCCCTTTTTTTTTTATATTTTTACTGCAGAGGATTTTCTGGACACTGGGGGGCTATACGGGGGTTTACCCCGCTATTTGGGGGGTTTTTGGGGACTACCCGGCACGGGGGGATTTAAAGGGGGATCTACCTGGCTACGTGGGCTTATGGGGCATCACCTGGGTACTGGGGGCTAATGGGGGGATCTACCTGGGTACACGGGACTATATGGGGCATCTACCTGGCACAAGGGGGTATACGGGCATCACCTGGTTACAGGGGGCTATATGGGGGCTTTACTGGACTACAGGGGGCTATGTGGGGCATCTTTCTGGACAGGGGGCTATATGGGCTCCGGGCCTGGCTCAGGGGGCTATTTGGGGGTTTTTCCCCGGGGGGTTTTTTTTTTTTCCCCCCCAGGGGAAAGGGGAAATTCCCAAAAAGGGGGGGGTTTTTTCCCCGGGTTTAAAAAGGGGTTTTTTGGGGGGGGTTTTGGGGGGGGTTTTTTAAAAAAAGGGGTTATTTGGGGGGGGGGCCCCCCGGGGCTTTGGACCCTTAACCCCTTTGGGGGGGGAAATCCCCGGGGGTTTTTTCCCCCTTTTGGGGAAAAAGGGGGGGGGGCCCTCCCCCCGGGGTTTTTTTTAAAAAAAAAAACCCCCCGGGGGGGAAACCCCCCTCCCCCCTTGGGGGGGGGGGGCCCGGGGGTTTTTGGGGGGGAAAAAACCCCCCCTTTTAAAAAAACCCCCCCCCCGGGGGAAAAAAAGGGGGGGTTTTTTTTTTAAATTTTTTAAAAAGGGGCCTTTTTTTTTTTTTTTGGGGGGGGGGGTTTTTCCCGGTTTTGGGGGAAAAAAAAAATTTCCCCAAAAAAGGGGGAAAAAATTTTCCCCTTTAAAGGGGGGGGGAAAAAAAAATTTTTTTTTTTTCCCCCCCCCAAATATTTTTTTTTCCCCCCTTTTAAAATTTTTTAAACCCAATAAAAATTTTAAAAACCCAAAAAAATTTAAAAAACCCCCCCAAAATAAAAAAAAAAACCCCCTTTTTCCATTTTTAAAAAAACCCCCCTTTTTTAAACCCGCGCCCCCCCCCCCCCCCCCCCCCCCGCCCCCCCCCCCCCGCCCCCCCCCCCCCCCCCCCCCCCCCCCCCGCCCCCCCTCCCCCCCCCCCGGCCCCCCCCGCCCCCCCCCCCCCCCCCCCGGACCCCCCCCCCCCCCGCCCCCACCCCCCCCCCCAAAACCCACACACCCCCCCCCCACCCCCCCCCCCCCCTCACCCCCCCCCCCCCCACCCCCACCCCCCCCCCCCCCCCCGCCCCCCCCCCCCCCCCCCCCCCCCCCCCCCAAATCCCCCCCCCCCCCCCCCCCCCCCCCCCCCCCCCCCCCCCCCCCCCCCCCCCCCCCCCCCCCCCCCCCCCCCCCCCCCCCCCCCCCCCCCCCCCCCCCCCCCCCCCCCCCCCCCCCCCCCCCCCCCCCCCCAACCCCCCCCCCGCCCCCCCCCCACCCCCCCCCCCCCCCCCCCCCCCCCCCCCCCCCCCCCGCGCCACCCCCCCCCCCCCCCCCCCCCCAAAAAAAAAAAAAAATTTTTTTTTTGGGGGGGGGGTTTTTGGGGTTTGGGGGGAAGGGGGGTTTTTTTAAATTTTTTTTAAAAATTTTATTGGGGGGGGGCATTTAAATTTTTTGGCCCGGGGTGGGGGTTTGGGGGGGGGAAAAAGGGTTTTGGGTTTGGGGGGAAACCCTTCAAGGACATTTTTTGGTTAAGTTCCCCAGATCTGTGTAGTCCTAGGCCCTTTCCCCCCATTTGCTTTTTTTGTTGTTTGGTTGAGAGCGGGGGGGGTTTGCATTTTTTGAGAAAGATTATTCTTTTGTTTGTATTTTTTTTAATACAAGGCTGCTGTTTGGGCCCAAAATTTTTTCCAAAATTTGTATCTGTGTTTTTTTTCTGGGTGGAACTAGGTAAGGGAGTTTTGATTGGGGTGTGAAATAATATTGGAAGCAAATTTGCAATGCTAAGGGGTTTTGGCTGGGCTTTAGGGATGCAGGGGAAAAACTTTGGTCCAAAAATAAAATCCTGGGGGTTTCTGCCCCCAGCCATAGTACAATCTCCCGGGGGGGCCCGGTCCCTTTTTTTTCCCCTATGAGATTGTTTCCTGAAAATGGGGGCCTGTACCACCCCCCCCCTTCTGCCCCCTTGCAAAACCCTTGTTTTTATGCAGCCTAGTGCTAACCCTAAAAACAGCCCCACCCTTTAACCCAAAGGCCCCCCCCTATTATCTAAGGGGGGTTTATTTCAGATTGAAGAAAAAATGGCACATTCCTTTTCAGAGACGATTCATAGTCGGAGGGAAATCATCATGGGGAAAACTTAAAGGGTGAAAAAAAAAAAAAGGGGGGGAAAAAAAACAACCCCCGATCAAAGAAGATGGGCAAACCCGAAAGGGCACTAGCTTTAAATGCCCATAATCACCCAAAAACCCCCTCCAAGCGCCTGTGTACAACTGGGAGTCAATGTGGGGGAGTTTGCATGTGGGTTTTGGTCTGATACTAAAAATTTGGGCCCCTTTGGGAGTAGCATTTTTGAGATTAATGGTTTTTTGTATTTAAAGGGGTTTTTTTATGTAACAGTATGACGGTAATAGGTATGGTAATTTATCCCTTGTATAGGTGTATTATTTTGGACTATGACTATTAGGGGGCCCTTTCCCCCCAAGACAGGACAAACACCGGCCGGTTTGCCGGCCGGGAATTTTACCCGTTTTGCGGCCGTTCCCCACGGGCCCCGGGGGGGGGGGGGACGGGTTTTCTCCCCCCTCCCCTTGAACAGCACGATTCCGTCCGGGAAACCCGGCGGAAGATTGTGCATGTTTAATGTTTTTGGGCCCCCGGACCCCCGGCGACAAAACCCGTCGGGCGGAAAACCCGTGCAGTGGGGAAAGCGCACGAGTTTTCCCCCAAGCACAATTGTGGTCATTTTCGGCCCGGGTTTTTTTAGGCGGTTTGAAAAACCGCAAACCGCCTGAAAAAACCGGCCAAAAAAACCGTGCAGTGTGGACTTTGCCCTTATTAAGCGGCTTTAAACTATTACACATAAATGAAAGTCAACTTGTCAGTGTTGATGTTCATCACACAGTGTACTGCTGAGGTGATGGAGAGTATCTATGGGGGAAAGCACTTTAAAGTTAGTAACGGGGACATATTTTTTTTTATATATTTAAAATGTTGTCCCACAGTTCATGAAATGTAGTGAAAAATGCTGTGTTGAACCCAGTCCTATTGGGTAAAATGTAATACAGGGGGCCCCTTCCCCCAGATGTTTCAGGATCCTTGTAACGCTCCTGCCAGAGACCCTTGTAACTTGATCACGATTAAGGCACATTGTAAATATGGTTTGTGTGTCCTAAGTGATACATTATTGAGAATAGAAGGCAGGAATGGATGTAACATTTAGAATTATTCTGCATTTGATGAAAGGGGTTTTGGAAATATGACTTTGGTGTAGTAATTGCAAACATAGTTCTATCAATAATATTAGGCTACATGAGCAAGGGCTTGTGTCATTATGAGACTCTCTCTTATCACAGTTTCTCAGCTATCTGAGACAGGAAGAAATTGTTTTGCTCAGTGCATCTGAGGCTTTGCTGATACGACCCTGTGTGTATATAGAAGAGCCACAGAGACAATTTTTGGGATCAGTCTTTTTTTCACAATTTACAGCAGTGAGCAAAGGCAATGCCCCCCTTACATGGAGAAATCTAGAAGCCTCTTTTCTTATAGAAGTCCTGCATATGTGTAATATAAGAAATGACTTTAATACATTCCTGTACATTTAGCACATTTGATTTGTATCATCAATATTAGGTGACAAGTATTTACTGAAGGGTGCATGCTCTTATCCATTGACCTGTTGCTTGTTTTTTTTTGTGTGACCTGTGCATGGTAATTCTTTCATTTGTTCATAGATGAAAAGCAAACTACACGCTCCCTGTAATTGGTAAGCCCTGCTCTGCAAGCACAGCTGTCCACCACTCACCTCTGATATGTAATTGTACCAGCGCTGCAGGGCAACCTGCCTTTTTAAAATCTTCTTCGTCCTGGAACTAGCTGATGGTGTGCCACTGATATTGGAAAGTGTGTATATATATATACCACAACCATGCCAGTGGCACCCACGTTCACATTGTGTTTTTCAGAAAATTTTTTTGGTGAAGAACTATACGTTGCACTTGGCATATTTGTTTTAATTTATGGGAGGATGAAGCCTCCATTTTGGTTTTCTGCCCCCCGCCCCCTCCACAGGTTGCTAGATCAGGCATGTGTGATAAAGCTGGTGCCTTTTTTCTCTCTGTATTATGGAGGTCTGTTGCCCCAAAATGAGGAAGTCTGAATTGGACTCAAATGAGGGGAAAAAAAATAGAGTGGGGCCCACCCGCTTTGAGACCCCGTGATAGTGGGGGGTGGCAAAAAATTTTTGATAAAAAAAAAGTGAACTAAGAACTAAAGTTTTTTTCTGTATTGGAGAAGAACTATGGACACACTAGAAGAGGTTATAACTTTGATTTACTTTGATCTAGATTTCTGTGCATCAGGGTCCCATAAGTAATTTGGGGGCCCCATAAACCCAAAAGCGTCTCCCCCCCCCTGCCCAAACCCAGTTCCCTATCTTGCACAGTATGGCCAGTCTACCGGCATAACTTTCGATCGTATTTTCGGGCGTTTTAATTTTTAAAAGCTTGAAAATACGATCAATGGTGCGCCCCATAGATTGAATAGAAAAGACGGCTGGTTCCACAGTGTTTTTCTAATTCTCTTTCAGTCCCGGGTATTATAAAACATTTTTATAATACTTTGGTTTTTTCGTTTTCTTACTGTCTTCCCAACAATAAATTTGAGGTGACGTCAAAAAAACGAAAAAACGGCCCGCGGAAAAAAAAAAATGGCTGCTTTCGCCCGTTATTGTCTGCTGAGTGTAGACTAGCCGATGGGGGCCCCCTGAGGGGAGTACGCAGTACCCCCCTTTGGTGCATACAGAGAGAACATGCCATGTTTACTTTGGTATGTTCAACGGTGTATTTGCAGGCGTAATTACCCCCCGCAATTACGCCTTGGCACGGGGGGGGGGCGGGAGCGGGGGAGTAGCGGGGGGCCGGCACTTCGCCGGCCATAGAAATCATGCTAGCGGCGCGATACGCCCTAAAAAGTGAATGTAATTATTCCCGCCGGGGCTTCGGGGGCGGGGAGAGGGGACGTAATCATAGTTTTTTTGGGAAAAACTGTGAATTCCCGTAATGAATGGCGCACTTCGGCGCGTAATTAGGGCCCCGAATCGGCCCATTTTAAGCCGTGGTAAAACTGGCCTCGGGGGCAGCATTGCACCTAAATTAGCTCAGCACTGTATGATTTAGACCCCATCATAGTTTTTGGGAATTTCCCACTTCTAAAAAGGGGGCAGGTAAGAGTTAACCTGTACACCCTCAGGATTAAAAGCAAAAAAAATACCTGATTCCTGATAAATATAAAACATGCGGGAGCTCTGACATACAAATGTCAGCGTTTATTCTGCTCTCATGTCCTCCCTGTTCATATTTTCCCTTGATATGTATCCTCCTGTCCTCCCCCTTTTCATTACTGTTCTGTTTTTGGCTTCAGACTTCTAACTCGACTTCTACCTAAACCCGATTCCTTTATAGGAGGCTTTGTTGCATATTCCGTCAAAAATGAAGAAATACAAGAAAACAGACTTTTCTTCCTTAAAATGATGGCCACGATTCAGAGGGGTAACTTCAAGCTTTTGGGGCCCTAGTGCAAAAAGTGAATGGGTCCCCAAGTTACCAGGGGGCCACTTACAATACTGGTGTCTTCTTAGGGTGGCAGAAGGACTTTTGGGGCCCTCAGGCTGAAGGGTCCTGGTAGCGACTGCCACGGGTTTGCACCCCCTGTAGCTGCGCCCCTGACACCTTGCAGAAAGCCCCCAATATTGACAGTAGGGTCGATTAGGTGTCATTGTGTCCATATTTACAAATCAGACACTGTAGTTACTTTCATTTTTCTCTTCTTATGATGGAACAGAAAAAAAAGAAATCATAGACATGTTTTCTTCAAAGTATGTGCTCTCTTTAATCAGATGCATAAAATAGTGCACAAAGATACAGTCATTGTAATTTTCTCTCTGAAATGAGAAGAGTCCCCCCCCTAACCTTATTCCTACCCCCTCCAGATTAGAAAAACACCTAGCAAGGTCCCAGGAACATGTGGTCCTCTTTCGCTAAAAATAGAGGAAATTCAATCTTGCTCCTGGCATGAAGCTGGCCAAAAATGCAATGCATCATTTAAGGAGCTCTAATCAAAGGTTGGTCTCTCCTCGATAGATCTGGGATTGCAGAGGGTAAAAGGAACCTAATCGTACACTTTCCCCACCTAGAACTTAGGGAGTCCCAATAAGGAAAACACATCCAGAAATCCTAGAGAGAAACAGCAGTGAAACAAACAGTGATATAAAAATGACATTAAATATGTGCAGTGAATACTGCCTGGACATCTGACAAGGAATTATCAGAAATCCTCATATTGCCAGAACGCCCACTAAGGCAAGGTCTACACAACCATTGGACAAAAAATGACCTGAAAATCAAAACTTTCATAAACTGATTTTTTTGTCCACTGCCCGTCAAAAGCTGCTGAAAAAACATCCTTTTATTGTGCATTTTTTTGTGTTTGCGCCTTTTTGCAGCTTTTTTGGTGCCTTTTTTAGTTGAAATGCACAGCAATAGATTTGCTATGTATTTTGCAAAAAAGCACCAAAAATGCGGCAAAAAAACGACTGCTGCTTCACATAGACTCCAATAGTAAATTTTCTGCCCTGCTCATTCGAGAGGCAGAAAAAAGATGTTCTGTGGAGACTACAGAACGTTTTCACTAAAGAAATTTTTTAGATTCTTTTAATCGTTTTTTTTATCGTTTTCAGAAAAAAAAAACGCTGGAAAAATGACGTTTTTAGGTGCAGTGGAGACATAGTCTAATAGTGAGCTCAATTAAAATTAAAACATTAAAGTGCAGTGAATGTGCAATTACTCAAGTGGGGGCCCACATCCATTGAGTTAAGGCAAAACCCCCGGTCACTCTCCTGCCACATTTCGCACCTCTGGCTTTAAATCTCCATGAGATCTCATGGAGTCAATACAGGGCCCAGGCTGCATACAGTCTGCAAATATAATGCTGCTTTGCATGCAACTCACCTTACTCACCTTGCTCAAACCTTACTACTGATAGGAACAGTTTTTTTTTA
>JAODAL010071548.1:0-15483 GCA_025379985.1 Phyllomedusa bahiana
AGGCCACAGAGGGCAAATGAAGAGAGGGAGGTCAGGCGAAGGATGAGGTCGGGCAGTGGAAACAATGACACTGGAGGGTGGCAAAAAAGGTGAGGGCCAAGAGTGGCACAATGACAGTTTGGGAGGTGAGGGCAAAGCAAGTGGGGGCAGAGGGCACAATGACACAGTGTGGATGTCACGGCAACAGCAACGCAGGGCAACATGAGGTCTAGGTGGCACAGAGGGTGTGGAGGTGGGTGGCAATACCTGTCCCTGGTAAGTGGTGGTAGGCGATGGGAATTTCAGCAGAGTGTGCTCGGGCGGGTGGGCCCATAAATAGTGGTGAGGCAGTTTGGTAGATTTTAACCGGAGGCCGGGGATGCCTCCTAAGGCATTGGTGTGTGGAAATCCTGGCCGATCCGCCGTTCTCTTGACAAAAGGTCATGTTCCCCCATTTCCACTGGACAAGCGGGTTCTCCTTGGTGTTAACGTGGCCCCGCCCATGAACACCCGCTATAAATGCCACATATGGCCGGGAGAACGCTTCCCCACTGCAAAACTCGGCAAGTTGCGGCCACACATCATAGTTTGGCTGCCGTAGTCCAGGGATTTCTAACTGGGTGGAAATGAGTGCTGTCAAGTAGGCACACTGTTGTTCAGGGAATGTTTCCAGGTCCTCCCTGCTGCTGGCGATTTCCCTCCTCACTAGGCGGGTGAAGGAAGTGCTCTTTAGTGACTCCAGCTTAGTTTGCTGATGGAGCTGGTACGCTCCTACCCCCCACCTTCCCCAGCAGCGCGCAGTATACGTGAGCGTTGAGAAACCCCCCGGTCAGACCTGTCAGAGGAGGGAACGATGCCCACATAGGCGCACTGATACGGAGGATTTCCCTATAGTATTTAGTTTGTCTCCCTCAATGCTGGAAAAAGGCTCCCATTTTGGACGGTAGCAGGGTCCAATAGGGTGGAGAGCAGAAGTATCCCTTTCCGGGAAATGCTGACTATTCGGCTGTCACTAGCCAGGCAAAAAAGAATGCTGCGGGCCATTGACAAGTGACTCGAGGGGCTCCCTGCTCCATCTCCACTGTATACTGCCACAGTGCTTGCGGTCATCTGCCTCGTCTTCCTCATCTCCATTCACCCCTCCAGCTGCTCCTGCTCCTCTCTCTTGTCACCTGGGTAGAAATCCACTATTTCACCAGACAATGCTTCTGCTCCAATGTCCCCCTCCTCCTCCTCCATTTCAGTCCCCACCGGACTCATGTGGCCGAGAGATGTAGTGCCACTCTCCAGTCCCCTGCCAGACAGATTTTTCAGCATCTGTTCCAGGACATGAAGCAGTGGAATGACGTTATTCATCCCGTAGTCCTGGCGACTGACAAATAACATGGCCTCCTCGAATGGCCTCAACAAACGGCAGGCATCACGCATGAGCTGCCACTGGCTGAAATCAAAGTTACACAGGAGAGTACTCCTGTCCGCCTGGATCATCAAAAAATCGTTAATGGCCTTTCTCTGTTCATACAGTCGGTCAAACATGTGCTGGCTGGAATTCCCTCGGGTGGTAACATCGCCTATCAGAGTGTGTTGGGGGGGGCCGTTCTGGCGCTGCAACGCGGGGGGGGTGGTCCTGGCTTTGTGGGACTGGGTGAAGTGCATGCACAGTTTCCTGGACATTTTCAGAATCTTCTGAAGATCGGTGGAAGACTTCAGGAACCTTTTCACAAACAGATTGAACACTTGCGCCATGCAGGGCGCATGGACCATCCCTCCTCAGTGCAGCGCGGACACCACGTTCCTCCCATTGTCCGTCACCATGTTCCTCCCATTGTCCGTTACCATGGTTCCGATTTGCAGTTGGCGCGGAGGAAGCCACACATCGATTTCTTGCTGCATGACGCGGAGCAGTTCCTCACCTGTGTGACTTTGTTCGCCGAGGCAAGCCAGGTGTAGAACTGCATGACACCGCTGTGCCCTACACATGTGGTATGATGGAGCAGTACTTGTGGAGGCTGAGATGGTGGTGGAGGAGGAGAAGGCGGACATTGGCGCAGGAGCCGCGGTTTGACAACGTGGGGGAGAAAACGGCGTCTCCTGTCCAAGTTGTTGGTGTGCCTGGGAAGGAAGCACATTCACCCAGTGGGCGTTAAATGGACATGTATGGCCCTGACCATAGTTACAGCTCCTAGACGTCCGCGCTGCCATGCACCTTGGAACAAACTGATAAGCTCAAGGACTGGCCACCTTTCTGTTCTACATATTTATGAAGTGTGGTACTGCCTTTTTGGAAAAGAAATTACGGATTGGAACTCACCATCTAGGCTCGGCACAAGACATTAGTTATCTGAACGGTGCAGAGTCCACATTGGAAAGGGAGGGACTGCAGCACAACAACTTGGACAGGAGCACGGTCAGCTTCTGCACCTTAGGATGGTTGGACGCATACTGTTGTGTCTTTGCAATCGCCTCGCTGAACGACTGCTGGCGCCATGAGTAGCGAGGAGCAGGAGCATCTGGACCGGGAGATGATGTCAAAGAGAAACAGCTCCCTTCTGCAGAGGTGGTGGAGCCTTGACTGGCTGCAATGGCAGCGTCCCCTGGGGTGTGGGGTTTTGCTGCGGGGCAGGAGGACCACCTTTCTGACCCACGTTTCTCCCGGCCCCCCGTGGTGGCTGCATGTGTTGACGCGGGCAGGGTGCCAAGTTTCTCCTGGCAGCTTCCTTTTGCCTAAGTTCTACTTTTCCCCATATTTGGCTCCCCCGGTGTCTTACAAACAACTCCCACACCGGATAGTGTTTTTACCCCAACGCTCGACTGAGTGATAATCCCCGCCCCTCGCTAAGCCCCCGTGCCCCTACTTTCTTGGTCTGGAAAAGGGGGTTTTTTTCCCTGGCCGCTTGGTCTGACCTCACACTGCTGTTCCTGCTGACCAAAAGACCACACAAACCCCCTTGCTGGTGCGCCCCTGCTGAGCGCAAGCTGACGCCCTCTTCTCATGCGATAATGAAGGACCTTGCCTCACCGGCTCCCAAGTGCGGTCGGATACATCATCTCTATTTGTGTTTAATCATCACTGCTATCCTATATCACCGGTGTTGGTATGCAGAGGTGAACCCCTCACAACCATGACTATCCCATGCCACTCTCAACATCTATTACTTTGCCGCCTACTGCAAGAAGCAGGGGATATTGGCCCCATTTCTCGCTTGCCAAGTAGCTGCTGGACTTGCCCTCATCACAAAAACTTGTTCATCCTCGCTATATGAGTGGCGCTGTGCCCAGACCACAAAGTAGATCTCTGGATGAGAGGGAAACGGATGGGACAGAGGGGGCTGAGGACAGGTGAGGCGCCCGCATGACCGCCTCCTGGGGCCATGCCAACTATGGGTTGTGCTGACGTTCCCACCGACTCCTTAGGCTGGGGGTTGTCAGATGTCATTTGGGAGGAAGTGGGTGAATAGTCAACCAATCAAGAACCATTGGGTTGCTGAACATCACACGCCGACTAGATGACAGACGCAGTTGTGGCCTCAACGAGTGACCCTGCTGCGACGTCCCATGCTTGTGCCTGCGCAACTGGGCCCTGCTCCAGGAATGTTTGTGCATCTGCCACTCGCAGGTAAAGGAGCCTGCCACCTCCTCTTGTCTGACATACTGTTTGTTATAAATGTACAGATACTGTTTGATGAAGATATCTGGATATGATAAATACACACCATGTATTTGGATCCAAATGAACCACTAAGAATTTGGGATCCCTTGATATAATTGCGCTCCACAAATGCGGCAGGGAAAAATTGACTTGTATGTGCCTGTTTAAAAACTCGTGTATTTTACTGAAATAAAAGCATAAACAGGTTAATTAACCTTCGGGATTGTATTATGTGCAAAATTTCTTCTGTGGCAGTGAAAAACAAAGTTTTTCCTTTGCTTGAGTTACAACTGCAGTAAAAAGAAAAAATACTTAGTTAACCCCTGGATGTAAATTGCGGGCAAAAGAATTGAGCAACCAAAAACTACGAGCTTTGTAGCGTGTTACAATGCGTGTTTTTTCCGCTAGACCGACAAGAGTAAAAACTTGTAATTAACTTCACTTGTGGAATTATGCTACAGGAAAAAATTTATTTTTTGGTGGTGTAATAACAGTTTCTTTTTAGTCACCACAGCAGCTGAACTACGCTTTAATTACCCTGGATGTAAATGCACATAAGAATTGAGCAACAAAAACTACGAGCTTTAGTAGCGTTGTGTTACATGGGTGTTTTTTTTATGCTACACAACAAGAGGAAAACTTGTAATTATACGCTTCGCTATGTGAATTAGGCTAATACAGGAAATAATTTTATTTTTTGGCGGTGAAAAAGACGGGTTTAATTTTACGTCACCACAACAGCAGAAAAACGTTAATTAACCCCTGGAATGTAAAATTGCGCAAAAAGAATTGAGCAACCAAAAACGACGAGCTTTTGATAGCGTGTGTTACAATGGCGTTTGTTTTTTACGCTACACAACAGAGGAAAAACTTGTAATTAACCTTTGCTTGTGGAATTATGCTACAGGAAAATTTAATTTTTTGGCGGTGAAATAAACGTTTTCTTTTTAGTCACCACAGAGCAGAACAACGCTTAATTATCCCCTGGATGTATATTGCGTCAAAAGAATGAGCAGCCAAAAAATGAGTGGTATTTGTATTGTAAAACGCTGTTTCTTTAAATGAAACAACAGGAACAGGCTTAGATTACCCTTGGATATTCAATGTGCTGGTGAGCAGATTTGCATTAAAAATGTATATGCAGCTGCACTGGACACCACTGGGACTTCAGGATGCAATAACCCCACAAAATCAGAAATAGAACGTTCAAGAGAAGCAGTCTCTGAGACAAGCTGGACAACCCCCAAAAAATAAAAATCGCTGTATAAAAATGTGTTCTTTAGTATCAGCTATCATAAGCAGCGCGGCAGCACCTTCCCTGATCAGGTACAGTGAGAGGAGGTGTGAAGCTCCCAGCAGTCGTGCCCCGGACTTATATAGTGCGTGGGTGACGTCACAGAATTCACCGCGGTCTCCGATCTGGATTCATCTCTGCACATGTCATGCAGGCTATGCCCTTCTTCTCCCAGAGTGGCTTTGAGACCCATTAGAGCCATGTGCTCGCAGCATTTTATCAATCAAAAAAGCACAACTTCGTTCAATCGAAGTTATCCCAAACTTTGACTTACGTTCAGACCGAAGTTTTCCTGAATTCTAAAAACGAAATTTCCACTTCGTTAGATCAATTCGCCAATCTCTAAACTATAGCATCTTACAGAATAAAGGACACAGTGCTGGAATAAGCATGTCTGTCACCAGCTTGTGCTGTCCTCAGCAAGGAGGGCATAACCTTTGTGACAGGTTCTTTTTAAGACTTAAAAAGTGAGTAATTGTTGATAAGGTATTTGCATTAGAGAGATCCAATGTTCTGTGCATAACAGGGATGGACAACAGCCCCTGTGCAAGAGCATTGTATGAGCCCTTCAAAATCTAATATCTTCCCCTTATCTCTTGCTAACAATCCCAGATCATTACATAAAATTTAATAAACAGTACAAAGCGGTTTTTATGATAATAGGCCCCCTGTGCAGCTCAACAGGTTGCACCAATAGTATTTTGTCAATTGAAAAGTGCACTAAAAATAGAGAGACAGTATCGGAAAACTGATATCAAACACATTTTGCAGGATCTGGTAACAGGGGTGATATGTCTTACTGGCTGCATCTATCCCATACTAAGGCATGGAAGCCGTGGGAGGATTTACAGCTGCGTCATGCTCTGCCTGTCCGACTATCAACTGAGAATGAGTCATGTACAACAAGTGCAGCGTTTAATAGCTGAAATAATTAGTAGATTCCGTTAATCTGTCACATCTTCAACAGTAATAGTGTAGAGCAGATATAGAACAACATGCTGTTAACATTATTCCCAGTGCCCTTTGTCTTGACTATAATATGTGGCTAGGAAACAAGAAAAATAAAGTATGTTGGGTTGGCAAGGACACAAAGATCCAGCATCTGTGAACTCAACATATTTAAATTTGGGCATATTATACCACATTCCCAGGAAAGAAAAGCATTGCTTGTTGTATTGAGCTGTCGGGGCAACCTAGAAGGGCATCCTGTCGAAAAACACTCATCTATTGGTCATTAAGGCAAAATGTCTTATAATCTTTATCTTATCTTCCAATCAAAAACGTATGTTAAAAATGAAATTCAATGCAAACACATGTGTCACTCACATATTTGAGCTGCCGTGTAGGCTCTTAGCCATCAGTTGTGATTAAGAACCCACCACTAGGTTTTCCATATATTAGAAAAGTGTGTGTTTGCATTATATTTTGTTACTTACATTTTTTATTGGGATGAACTAAAGATTGGGAGTCCTTTTATCATGAGCCTGAATGAGTGCTAAATACTTCTCTTTTGCATATCTTCTACCACATGCCATTTTGTTGTATTTTCCTCCACCTCCATATATGGATTAAAAGGTGAGAAGACTTCTTTTTACTTTACACCAAATTGGGGTGCAGCATAGAAGGTACAGCACAAGGCCTGAGGCATTTTAGATTTGCAAGGTTGTTCCTGGGAGACTAAAGTGACCTGTATAGAGGTCCCTTGGGGTCAAGCCCATCTCCAGAGAAGAGAACCAGAGATAGACTACTGGAAAGGTTAGGCAGTGCAGTGAGGTGGACATAAGGAGAGGCCCTCGGTGTACTGTGAGTTTGTGCTGAAGCTGCTGGCTGTCGTAACACAAAGAAACAGTACTGAGCTTAAACAGTATTGAGAACTGAGAGTAAAAGCCTTGTTAACCCCAGATAAAACATGTTGTTTGAAATTATTACCGCTGGTGCACCACACGCCTAAGCACTGCACCTCTTCCGGCAATTTAAATGAACTCTGGTAATAGTGGTTGATACAGACAATGGGCAGACACAGTTGGGGCTTCGCCATATCCACCCTCAACTTGCAAAAATCACAGCTCCAGAGGAGGAGAGGAACACTAATTGGCTTCCATGGGGGAAACTCTGATAATCTAACTGTCCATATATGTGAGGTAACTGCCCATACTTGAACAATGTACAAATTAGGTAGCTTTGCAATAGATTTTAATTAAAAGTGTTATGGATATTAAGTATAATCCAGTATTGCTTGGCATACCCCGATAAAATTTGTTTGACTGGTGCTAGGTATAATCAATATCACAATTGTACTATATATATACCCGCACACAAATTTTCTGGTGCCGTTCTCTACTATTGCCCAAAGGCATGAGCAATCAAAATATTTCATGAAAATTACTTGTGCCCTGATACATTTTGAAGTACATTGAACAATGCAATGAGCGACTTGTCTGATGAAGGTCCTATGGGAACCGAAAACGTTTATGGAATGAGTTGGTCGCTATTACATATTACAATTTTGGATATGAAAATGATTTTGTGAATAAAGATTTATGTATAATTGTTAAGAAAATTTGTGTGCGGGTATATATAGTACAATTATGGATATTAAGGGCGGCATGTATGAATGGGGCTGTGCCAGATATCTGCCGTCTTTTCAGCCCAATATCAGGCGCAGCCCCATTTGCTACATTTTTAAATGGCCCGCACACCATCATTAGACACATTACAGAGCGCCCACGGCATTTTGTAATGTGCCTGATTTCGGGGTGTGTGTGGGAGGTGGGGCGCACTAGAACAGTGCGAAGCTATAGATTTATAGCTTCAGTACGGCATTTCTAAGCGCATTACAGTTGGAACAGTTATACCACTTTCAAAGAAATGTCATACAATCGCTAGAATGCGCCTGATTTATGACCTGCTGTAGAGCGGGTTCATAAATCAGGCACATTCTAGACTAATATTATGCGCATGAAATTTGGTATTTAAACACCAGATTTCATACATGTCGCCCTAACTTCTTATAATAGTCCCTATAGGTGAAATGGGTGATCAAAGTTTGCAATTTTAAATAAGCATAAAAAATGGATGAAAATGAATTCCCCATCTTGTTGAAAGCTGTCTTTTTAGCTGTTAAAACTCATGCCCATATTTTTTGCCCTTCACAGATATCTCCCACTTTGTTTTCCTGTCCGTGCATCTCCAGACATTCTGCCTATGTACTATGTAAAGGTGCTGATATTTTGTAGTGAGACCGCTATTTCCACGCTGAACATATGATAAAATGATAAAGCTAGCTTGGGCAGAAATATAGGGCAAAAGTCATATTACATTTCTGACATGCGTACTAATCAAAACCTAAGAATATAGTTAAGGGCGTATTTTAACTAATAATTAGAATATTATAATGTGATTAATAATGAAAGGGGGTTGACTAAATATTGTTTGTCCAATAAAGATATACTGTCTATTTGTATATGATCTACTTTAAAACAGAGGTTATAGAAACTTCTGCACAACTTTTAATAAAGAGACAAGTCTACATTGACATATTTGAATTTCTTTCCTTCTTTTAATGTATATGCATATACAAGCACTTCTGGTTTAATTTGGATACCACACAAAGAGATCAGGGGGTCCTTAGCAGCCCCCATGTCAAAAGTAATTAAAAAAATTCCAATAATTATAGTTCTACAGATCTATGTTTGTCCATAGAAACAGACTGCACTTAAACATTGTATAAACTAATCATGCACTGATACTTTTTTTATCTGCTCTCCACTTTATGCTAATATTGAGTAGGTTACCTGGAAGTATGGAACTGATGGAAGAAACTGACTGCAGAATCAAACTATGCAGGACTTGTTTGTTGTCTGTGGAGATGCATAGGTTTGCATAGGACTATATATATATTCACATATATCATTGAGACTAACTGCAAACTGATTTCATTTTCATCATATTAGTTACATTGGCACATTATAAAAATTGGTTGTGATGGTGTGCATAGCTTTTCTGCTTCATTTAAATAAATGTAGTAAAAAAAGAAGCCCCCTTTTTAAATATATTGCTCTGCGCCAAGGAGGCACAAAGCAGAGCTGCAAGTAAACATGAAGAAACTTAATAATTTTGTCCTCCAGTCGAAAGGATAAGAGATAATTTGTATTCATGGATTCCTACCTTCAAGACATAACCATTGTTCAATCCTCAATGTATTGGCTGCATTAATCTTATGTAAAAGACACAGCCAAATAGAGAATACTTGCAATAATTTTACTTTTTTTTCATCAGAACCACTTTGCAAATGAAGCTGGCACACATCACTTTAATATAATTTACCGTGCACTGAAGCCTTTAGTGCATTAGGTTTCGTTTCTTGCAGAAATGTAGCATCCTTAGTCTTGGCCTTTTATTCTCTGTCTGAGAGTGAATCAGCAAAACTGAGTTTCCTTTCAGAATTATAACTAGAATGCTTTGTCATTCTTAAAACCTGCCTTTTTAATTTATAAGGTATTTACATTAATTTCCAATTCACTAGACATTGTTATGCCTTACCCTCAGCTCTATGAGAAACACCTTCAAAACACTGCAGAAACACCAACACTTGGTATGTTTCCCATTTCCCCCCTTTAAAAAGGACCTGTGACCGTTTAAAAAAAAAAGGGCTGCCTATTTGCATGTGTACAAGCAGCTCCACTGATGCCAGAAGTCTTTTTTTCTTCTACTCCCCCATTTTTCAAGAAAGCAACCCAGTGCTGCTAATTTTGGTGTCTGATATGCAAATTAGGTCCTAGACCGTCAAGTAGGAGGTACCTTGTCTAAGTGTACAATGTGGTGCTAACCATAGCTTTCAAATACTGTTCAATAATTGCAGACAGGAAATTTGTACAACAGTTCAGGCAACACCACTCGTGATCTACTGGTTGCTTGTTGCATACTTCCCAAATTTTTAAATGGTCAATTAGGGACACTTACAGTTCATTTAGAATAAACATATATTTTTTGATGCTATCTCCTATAATTTAAAATAAAATAATCTGAATAATCTGATTCTGAGTTTTACAGCCAACTTGCAGCAAATGATAAAATAATATATATATTGCACCCTATTATGCTGTTAGGAACCAGAGAGTTGCTTTTTCGGAGGCAATATAGTAATTTTACTAATTTATATAGTAATTTACTAGTTTATTTATCAAGTCAAAAAGAGGGTCATTATAGGAGTAAAGAGAGACAGGGGGATTTGGGTCAAAAATAGGGACTGTCTGTTAGGGATGGTCAGGGACGCACACAAGACACGGACAAGTGGGGCCATGGCACTGATCCCAGCCTCTGTCCCTGCCTTTTGGGGAACCCGACTCCTTAACAGGCCGGCCCCAACCTGAAGACTCCAGGCTACATTGAGCAGAGTGCACAGACAGAGACAAACAAACAAAGAACACAAAGCCGTAGTCGGACGGTCCAAGTCAATAACAGGGCAGGCAGCGCGGTACAAAATCGTGAGGCAAAGGGAGAAACCAGGAACAAAGCAGAGAGCAGTAGCACAGAGAAACGACAATATGACAGGCTAACTATAAAGGCGAGCAGTATAGCAGGCATTGAGAAGAGGAAGCAGTGGCTATATATAGGAAAAGGGGGTGGAAGTAGGGGGAGCTAGGATAGGTGAAAACCTCCCAAAACCAGAGAGCTGATTAACCCCAAATGAGTGCTGGAGGATTTCTGGCCAAGGCGTCGACCAGAAAATCAATCAAGATACGAGGCTACAGGGAAGTATTTACACAAAGGCGGCAAGGCCGCAGTTATGATCGCCGCGGCCGTGGCCGGCGACCAGGGCCAAATGGCACGGACGTGACACTGTCCTTCCAAAAGAGGGACACTTTGGAGGTATGTCATCGGAAGGCTGATCACTCCCCTTCACAGCATACTTATCCAATAAAATAATAGGTAGGGTATGCTTCCATATAGTCTATTATTCATATGTTCAAAAATAAACAGACACCACTGATACTTTGTTTGTGATGTTTTTGACAAGTGTATAAAAGTAAAAAGGCATTAAAAAATAAAAGTGATAATAGTTTGAATCAAATCAATATTTGGTCTGACACCCATTACCTTTGGAGTCCTAAAAATTATGGTTTGGTCTCCAGAGAGCATGATCTCAACATTATCCAGTCTGTCTGAGACTACATGAAGAAACAGAAGGATTTGAGCAACCTTACAACCATAAAAGATCTGTGGTTACTTCTCCAAGATATTTGAAACAACTTTCCTACAGAGTTCCTTCAAATACTGTGTATAAGTACATAGAAGAACTGATGCTGGTCTAAAGGTAAAGGGTGGTCACACCAAATACTGATCTGGTTTCGATTTCTAGTTTGATCATTCACTTTGCATTTTGCTAACTGATAAAAAATAAACTGTTGACACTTCTATTTTTGGAAGCATATTTACTTTTTATTTTTCCACACCTGCCTCATACTTCAGCCTAATATTATATGTATAATATTGTGCATACCACTGGTTAGTATCTGTTGTGAAGCAACATTTCGGTTTGAAAATACCTTCATCAGACGTATAGAGTAGTCATTAGGTTTCCACTGATCAGACTCGAAGAGTAGTCAATAGGTTTCCACTGATCAGATAGGTAGAGTAGTCATTAGGTTTCATTTGATCAGACATGTAGAGTAATTCAAATTCAAAAAACAGTGGCACATCATGGACTAAAGAAACTATCAAAAAGGACATAGGAACTTTGGAAAAAGCATTACTGCTAACTAGGATATATGGAAAAAAATGAGGTTCTTTGTCACACTTCTGGCCAGAACTGCTTAAGCCCACTTCCGAAAATTCACCGGGACCTCAGGCAAGTGGGTCCTACGCTAACGTTACCTCTATTGCCTTTTTCAGACCAGCACACTTCAGGGAGCAAAAGAGACCCTGCTTAAAAGCACACTGCACTGATTTAAAACCTTTAGAAAGTGGGGAGTACAAAAACCAAAATGGAGTCAGCCCACACTCCCTTACATAATCAAAAAACAACGTTTGGTTTTGCACATGAAAAAACTTTGTTTAAAAAAAGCACAAAATGCACACTGGTGTGGCAACAATACATATATCATTAAAATTTCAAAAAACAGTGGCACATCAGGGACTAAATAAACATAAAAAGGACATAGGTACTTTGGAAAAAGCATTACTGCTAACTAGGATATAGGAAAAAAATGAGGTTCTTTGTTCACACTTCGGCCAAACTGCTTAACCCCACTTCCGAAACTTCACCGGGCCCCTCAGGCAAGTGGGTCCTACGCTAACGTTACCTCTATTTGGTCCTATTCAGACCAGCACACCTTCAGGAGCGAAGAGACCTGCTTCAAAGCACACTGCACTAATTTAAAACCTGAGAAAGTGGGTGGAGACAAAAACCAAAATGGAGTCAGCCACCACTCCCTACTAATGTAAAAAACAACGTTTGGTTTTGCACATGAAAAAACTTTGTTTAAAAAAAGCACAAATGCACACTGGTGGCAACAATACATATAGTCATTCAAATTCAAAAAACAGTGGCACATCAGGGACTAAAGAAACTATAAAAAAGGGACATAGAACTTGGAAAAAGCATTACTGCTAACTAGATATATGGAAAAAAATGGGGTTCTTTGTTCACACTTCTGGCCAAACTGCTTAAGCCACTTCCGAAACTTCACCGGGACCTCGGGCAAGTGGTTGTTATCCTTGCAAGCTACCTGTCGTGTGATGTCCACTATCTCGTGTTTGGATAAATAAAATATTGAAGAATTTTATTCAACTCGGTGCGGATCTATCTTCCTTGAAATTAGAAAATTACACAGGGCTTCATTTCATGATATAACATAACATTGCATTTCAAAGAAGGACTAGTTTGTTGCAAAATATAACTTTGTGACACAACATTCAATAACACAGATTACTATTTTGTGATACAATTTCTAGAATAAACTTTCAGTTTGCGACCCAGAATGTTAGGCTACATGCATTGTTGTTTCTGGTTTTCTGTTCTGTCATATGAACCGCAAACTGAAAAATAACAGTGTTACCAGATGTGTTAGATGACTACAATGGGACCTCACTGACTACAAAGGGGTTCATCAGGTTTCTGTCATGGTGTCCATCAGTTTATCGGATAAAAAAGTGCAGCATATTGTGCTATTGTTTTACATTTTTTTAGGGAATCTGTAATAGATAATATCCTGTGCCACATAATATCACTTTGTGACAGAACTTTGGTCTTGTGAATATTAGGATTAATTTATATGTACACATATTATATTTGTTACAACACAATGAGTATGAATTAGCATTTTTATATATTTTGCCCCCTTTTATTATACAAAGTCTTTCGTAATTCCCATTATTACTGTTCCACACTGAATCGCCTTTATGTCAACATGATTAATTTACTGTTTGTCTTTTGATACCCTTAAAAGTGGCAGATTTTATCACTGCATCTTTTTTTTTAACTTGCCTGGTACGTATTTTCCAACAAACTGTCTCTGATACATGTTGTCAGCCAAGTTCACATCCGACATGATTGTACTTCTCCAAGGTCATGTCTTACGCTGTCCACTTCCGACAATAGATACAGATTTAGAATTAGTTTTGTTGAGTTTTTCTCTTTTTTCTTAAATAGGAATACTAAAGCAGGTCCTTTTTGGGGCACTTTTTTGGGTTTTAAACAAAATTAAAATGTTCCTTTTATGTAGGCAAAAAACGTCCAAGCCTTTTTTTGCCCATTGATAATGATATACGCCTTATAATATTTCAGTGTTTTCTATTATCCCAAAAACCCCACCATTTAAACCGAAAGATAGACTTCAATTTTTTTAAAAAAAGACAAAACGCATAAAAAATTTTAAAATAGGTATAACTTAAAAAGTCAAAATTTTGGAATATGAAAAAGAGATCTATAATCAAGAGGGAAAACAAAAGCCCTTTTTAAAATTTGATACTATCTTCTGTATTAAATTATAGAAATAAATAAATAAAATTTTAAAATATAGATATAGATATAGATATAATAGATATAATATAATAGATTAGTATAATAAAAAACACACACTATCTATACTTAAATTTTTAGTTTTTTTACAATTCCAAAAAAGGGGCTAAAAATGTGACCCATAACCTAAACTGACCACAAAAATAATATTAAAAATTAATAATTTATGTTATGATATTAAAAGTTTTTTTTCCCCCTCTCATTTGTACTTTTCCCGGTTGATTCAAGGGTGTTTCACACCAAGAACTGCTTTTCCCTTTACTTAAATGGCCAGTCCACGATTTTCCACACCACGGATTTAAAATCCTTGGCATAGAAAAAAAATAATGAACATGTTTTGAGCGGATCCCCATGGACCCCTTGGGGGAGGGCTCCCGGGCCTCTTGCCATTTTTGATCTTTTAAGCATTGCTCAATCTACTTGTTTGAGGCAAAACACAACTTAAAGCCGGGAAAAAAATCCATTTCTTTTGCCTTTTGAACATTGGGCCCAAGACAAAAAACACCGTACTGAATTCACTCAACCCTGTCATATAAAAACCTTTTAAAGGTTTGTGCCGACACTATTTACTGCCTTAGGTTTGGGAGGTAATCTCTAACTTCACTTGCATTACAGAATAAATTCCCCACGCCCCATTCAAACCTCCATGCTGAAGGTTCCTTTGCAACCTTACTTCAGCCCATTACAGCTATGGCCCAAACCCTCGGACTGCAATATAAAAAGTCTTTTTTGGCCCTGCAAGTGATCTACTAAGTGCAAACCAAAATCTCTCTCAGTTTTTTGAAAGTAAAAAAAATAGATTTTCCCGGGTTTACATATTTTTATCAAAAGAGTTTAAGCTGCCCACACTTTTTAAAGTGATCCAAAAAGGGCATCCCACACACTTTTTCCTCTCAATAAACCACATCCAGGGCCTCTCACTGGGCCCCCAACCGACCCCTTTCCAGGAAAAAAAAAAAAAAAAAAACAAACCCGCAACTGCACCTTAGACAGCCTGGAATGGCAGGGGAAAAATCAAAATGGGGGGCACCCTTTCCTCCCCCTATAGTAAAATCAATATATACCAAATATAACGTTTTGGTTTTTGCACAAAAAAACTCGAAAAAACATATGCAAAACCGGGGGCCACTGGGAGGCGCGCCCCCATAATAAAATAATACATGACACACCACTCCACGCAGCGGCAAAAACCCCACGAAAAAGGCAATACATTACGGGAAACCAAAGAACATTTATGCTGTCCCCCAAAAACATAAAAAAAATGAGTTCTCGTTTTAAATATTTTATCAAAAATTTTAACTGCCCACACTTTCAACGTGATCTCAAATAGGGCAGTCCTACCTATCTTTTACCTCTCAATAGAGCCACACCCCCCTCACGGGGCCAACCGACCTCCTTTTTTCCCAAAAGAAAAAAATAAATAAAAAAAAAACTCAACAAAACTTCTTATGACAGCCTGTAAGTGGCAGGGGCAGAAAAAAACAAAATGGAGCTCCTTTCCTCCCCAAAAGGTTAAAATCAATATATACCAAAAAAAAA
>JAODAL010071549.1:0-15482 GCA_025379985.1 Phyllomedusa bahiana
TGAAATGATTCTCAGACACTGTTAAAAATTGTGAGGGAAAAAATGCCACTTAGAAGCCACTTTTCCCTGTTCCAAAGGACCATGATTCTAGCTTTATCTCACAGCAACATGACCCCAAAACCATTGACGATGCGAAACATTCTAAAGATGAAGTGAGTAAATGGAATACGGTTTTGTCATGAAACCTTGGTGTCTTTTACAGTGTCCTCCCAGCAAAACCAGCAAAATGAAGTTTTGGGAACTGAGAATAAAAATTGCAGTAAGAAATGATCATTTTAAAAAAAAGTTTTAAAGAGGACCATTTCTTTTGGGAAGGGGAAATTTGTGAAGTAGACCGGCAACTAATCGATGACCTCGGCAAATGGGGCCACAACATCATCAGAGATCCATGCCTGACTCATCTTGATGAAAGTCAAACGATCCACATTATCTGTGGAAAGCCGGATGCGTTTGTCTGTAATGATTTCCTCCAGCTTGCTGAAGGTCCGCTCAGATATGACGCTGGCTGCTGGGCAGGAAGACACCTCTATGGCGTGGCGAGCGAGCGAGGGCCATTCATCCATTTTGGATACCCAGAAGTCAATTGGGGTCCGACAACACATCCAAAAAAACATCGGTGATGAGAAGCAGATAGTCGTCCCACCATGATCTTAAGCTGGTCTCTGTGTGTTGTATGTGTGCCCTGCATTACATGCTTTGGTGAAGTGGTAAATAAAGATTGCCAGAGGTCCCCCATTAGGCTTCGGGCCCACATTGCCTGCTGCTGCTGCTGCCACTACGGCTACTTGGCACTCTACTGCTGTCACATTGCTGACGTTGTTCCACCGTGACATTTGAAGAACATGAAGCAGACGAAACAGATGTCTCCAGTTGATCAATCAGCAAGGTCTCCCCTTTCCTGCATTTTACTCTCTATTTGGGTGGTGGAAGGAAAGTGCTTCGTTTTGTTTTCTAAACCCGGGGATCCAGGAGGGTGGCCACCCCGTAACTGTTGTTCATTTTGATGGCCTTAATGCGAGGATCATGTTGGAGGAAAGGAGCATCCAAGCACCCCATGTGAGAGATGGAGCCTTGATTTCCCAAGCCTCTGGGTCGATGGGCACTAGCAAACTGATCTTCCTCATCTTCCTCCTCCGCCTCAAATTCGCACCAACCTCTTTCCAAGGCAGGAACGTCGGTAACGTCGGTGTTCAGGAATACCTCCTCCTCCTCCTCCTCCTCCACTTCCTCCGGCACAGCTTCAACACAGCCAAGACTTGCCTCAGATGATGCACTCTGAGAGCTGATGCGCTGTCTTGCACTAGCCCTGGACCCCGAACCACTGTCTAATGAAGACCGATAAAATTGTGAAACTGTCGGGCCTTGTGGATTCGACGGAGAGAAAGGCTCCGTGTCCGCATCTGTGTCTCCTCCTCCGTCGCTGGTGGGACCTGATGTTTCAGAGTGTCCAACGATCGTTTCCAGAACTAAGATCACCACAAGGGCCCATGCGACAAGGGCATTGTCCGCACTGACCATTTTGGTGGCTTCTTCAAAACTGGCAAGGATGGTGCAGAGCTCTTTCACCTGACTCCACTCTCGGTGACTCAACACCCTGAGGTCTGCACCGCTGCTTGTCAGGCCATGTATCACTTCTAGAGATGGACGAATTTCTCAAAAATTCGGTTCGGTCACTTCGCCGAATTTTCCGACAAAAATAAATTCGGTCTGATTTACTTCGGGATGAATCGCGTTAAAAAACAGCATTTCCAGGCTGCACAGAGCCTGCAGGTGCTGAAATAACGTTGTGCCCATGCTTAAATACGCAAAAGGGAGCTTGGTTTGGTCTTCATACAATGTTGTGTTTTAGTATGACACGCAGATGACTGCCGTCGCTCTTAGAATCGCTTCACTAAAAATTCCCTGGACATTTAAGAGGGCAAACTGACCAAAAAACTCAAGCGGAATGTAGCCTGATAAAGTCATGCCAGCGAAAGCTGGAAAACAACAAGCGAGAGCTCAGGTGGCAACATTCGTGACAGAGGGGTGGGGGGTGACGGCAGCAGCCACAGCAAGGGAAAAGGTCAACAGTGGCACAATGACAAATTCTGGAGTGGCAAAAACAGGATAGGCCACAGAGTGGCACAATGACAGATCGAGGAGGGCACAGCAGCAGCAGCATGAGGTCAGACAGTGGCACAATGACATTCGGAGGGGGCAAAAACTGGAGTAGGCCACAAGTGGCACAATGATACAGTGCGGAGGTCACGGCGGCAGCAGCATGAGGTCAGGCAGTGGCACAATGACATTCTGGAGGTGGCAAAAACTGGAGTAGGCCACAAAGTGGTACAATGACACAGTGTGTAGGTCACGGCAGCAGCAGCATGAGGTCACACAGTGGCACAATGACATTCTGGAGGTGGCAAAAACAGGAGTAGGCCACAGAGTGGCAGAATGACAGAGTGTGGAGTTCACGGCAGCAGCAGCATGAGGTCAGACAGTGGCACAATGACATTTTGGAGGTGGCAAAAAAGTACGAGGCCACAGAGTGGC
The DNA here is from genome assembly GCA_025379985.1 of Phyllomedusa bahiana. Classification (NCBI taxonomy): domain Eukaryota; kingdom Metazoa; phylum Chordata; class Amphibia; order Anura; family Hylidae; genus Phyllomedusa; species Phyllomedusa bahiana. Next base: position 2,533 of record JAODAL010071549.1, read on the forward strand.
ACAATGACAGAGAGTGGAGGGACGGTGGAAAGCAGCATAAGGTCAGACAGTGGCACAATGACACAGTGTGGGGGTTTCACGGCAGCAGCAAAATGAGGTCAGACAGTGGCAAAATGACATTCTGGAGGTGGTAAAAACTGGAGTAGGCCGCAGAGTGGCACAATGACACAGTGTGGAGTTGACGGCAGCAGCAGCCTGAGGTCAGACAGTGGCACAATGACATTCTGGGGGTTTGGCAAAAACTGGAGTTGGCCACATAGTGGCAAATGACACAGTGTGGAGGTCACGGCAGCAGCAGCATGAGGTCAGGCAGTGGCAAAATGACATTCTGGAGGTGGCAAAAACTGGAGTAGACAACAGAGTGGCACAATGACACAGTGTGGATGTCACGGCACCAGAAACAGCAGCAGCAGCATGAGTGAGGTCATAGAGTGGCACAATGACAGAGTGTGGAGGTGGGTGGCAATACCAGCCCCCTGGTAAAAGATGGTTGGTGGCAGATGGAGACATTGTCAGCAGATGTGTGGCATCCGGTGGTAGCGGCATCAGAAAAGTGGCTGAGGCCGGTAGTGTGACCCCAGACTCATTTCTCAGAGGTTGGGTGAGGCGTCATGGCTGATGTAGTCTGACGCTAAGGCATTGGGTTGGGAAATCCTGGCCGATCCATGCCTGATTCATCTTGACAAAGGTCAGTCACTCCACATTTCCCGAGGACAAGCGGGTTTTCCTTGGGTTAACGATGGCCCCCGCCGCACTGAACACCCGCTCTAATGCCACACTACTGGCCGGCAGGCCCAGCTTCTCCACTCCCAAACTCGGCAAGTTGCGGGCCACACATCCAGTTTGGCTGCCCAGTAGTCCAGCGGACCCTTCTAACTGGGTGGCAGAGTGCGGTCCAAGTAGGCCACCACCTGTTGGTTAGGGACTGCCCTGGCCCCTGCTGCTGCGGGTGACTGCCCTCCTCACCTTGGCGGGTGTAGGAAGCTGCTCATCAGTGACTCCAGCCTGAGGGTTCTGCTGAGGGAGCTGGTACTGCTCCTTCCCCCCACCGGCCCCCGGCAGCCGAGGCAGTTGTATGTGAGCGCTGAAGAACCCCCCCGGTCAGATCTGTCAGAGGAGGGACGATGCTGCACAAAGGCAGCGGCCCAACTGACAAACGGAGGATTTCCCTATAGTATTGAGTTTGTCCTCCCTCTCAGCATCTGGGAAAAAGGCCCCCATTATGGACCGGTAGCGAGGGTCCAATAGGGTGGAGAGCCAGAAGTCATCCCTCTGCCGGGAAATGCTGACTTTTTCGGCTGTCACTAGCCAGGCAAATCAGCATGCTGCGGGCCATCTGCACAATTACTCTGAGGGCTCCCTGCCTTCATCTCCACGTATACTGCCACCGTGCTTGCGGGTCTTCTGCCTCGTCTTCCTCATCTCCATCTACCCCTCCAGCTGCTCCTGTTTCCTCCTCTCTTGTCACCTGGGTAGAAAATCCACTCATTTCACCAGACAATGCTCGCTCCAATGTCCTGCTCCTCCTCCATTTCAGTCCCCACCGGACTCTTTGTGGCCGCAGATGTAGTCGCCACGTCTCCAGCCCTCCTGCCCAGACGATTTTTCAGCATCTGTTCCAGGACATAAAGCAGTGGAATGACGTTATTCATCCAGTAGTCCTGGCGACTGACAAATAACGTGGCCTCCTCGAATGGCCTCAACACACGGCAGGTGTCCCGCAAGAGCTGCCACTGGCTGACATCAAAGTTGCACAGGGGAGAACTCCTGTCCGCCTCGATCATAAAAAAAATCGGTAATGGCCTTTCTATGTTCATACAGTCGGTCCAACATGTGCAGGCTGGAATTCCAACGGGTGGAAACATCGCATATCAGAGTGTGTTGGGGGAGGCCGTTCTGCCGCTGCAACTCGAGGAGGGTTTTCCTGGCTTTGTAGGAACGGATGAAGTGCATACACAGTTTCCTCACCATTTTCAGAATCTTCTGAAGATCGGTGGAAGACTTCAGGAACCTTTTCACAACCAGATTGAACACATGCGCCATGCAGGGCGCATGGACCATCCCCCCTTTCGGTGCAGCGCGGAACACCAATGTTCCTCCCATTGTCCGTCACCATGTTCCGATTTGCAGTGGCACGGAGAAAGCCACAAAACGATTTCTTGCTGCATGCCCGTGGAGCAGTTTCCTCCCCTGTGTGACTTTGTTCGCCGAGGCAAGCCAGGTGTAGAACTGCGTGACACCGCTGTGCCCTACACATGTGGTATGAAGGAGCAGTACTTGTGGAGGCTGAGATGGTGGTGGTGGGAGGAGAGGAGGAGGCGGACATTGGCGCAGGACCCGCAGTTTGACAACATGGGGAGAAAGCGGCGTCTCCTGTCCAGTTGTTGGTGTGCCTGGCAGGAAGCACATTCCCCATTGGGCCGTAAAGGACATGTACTGGCCTGACGTAGTTACAGCTCCAGACGTCCGCACTGCCGTGCACCTTGGAACAAACCGGAAAGCTCAAGGAAACTGGCCCACTTTCTGTTCTACATATTTATGAAGTGCTGGTACTGCCTTTTTGGAAAAGAAATTACACTTCGAACTCTCCATCTCGGCTCGGCACAAGCCATTAGTTCTCTGAATGGTGCAGAGTCCACCATTTGGAAAGGGAGGGACTGCAGTACCAACAACTTGGACAGGAGCACGGTCAGCTTCTGCACCTTAGGATGGTTGGACGCATACTTTTTGTCACTTTGCAATCGCCTCGCTGAATGACTGCTGGCGCCATGAGTAGCGAGGAGCAGGAGCATCTGGAGCGGGAGATGATGTCAAAGAGAAACAGCTCCCTTCTGCAGAGTTGGTGGAGCCTGGACTGGCTGCAATGGCATGCGTGCCACTGGGCGCTGCTGCTGCTGTTGCTGTGGCGCCAGGATGTACCACCACATCTGAGCCACGTTTCTCCAAGGCCACCGGATGGTGACGCTGCATGTGTTGACGCAGGGCTGTGGTGCCAAGTTAGCTCCCTGGCCACGCTTCACTTTCTGCCCACAGATTCTACATATACCCATATTCGGCTCCTCCGGTGTCTTAACAAAGAACTGCCACACCGCCGAGTATCTGATTTTACCGGCAACGCTCCGCACTGAGTGACTACTACCGCCGCTGCCTCGCTGAGCCCCTGTGCCGCTACTTTCTTGGACCTGCGAAACGGGTTTTTTACCCCGTGGCCGCTTGGCTCCCGACCTCACACTGCTGCTACCCTGCTGACTCATGGCTACACAACCCACTTGCTGGCTGTGCCGCTGCCTGACGCACAAGCTGACGCCCTCTTCTCCTGACGATGATGAAGCCCTTGCTTCACCCAGCTCCCAAGTGCGGTTGGCTACATCATTCTCTATTTGTGTTTCATCGTCACTGCTGTCCTCATCACCGGTCTTGGTATGCAGAGGCTGACCCCTCACAACATGACCTCCCATGCCACTCTCAACATCTATACTTTGCCGCCTACTGCAAGAAGCAGGGGATATTGGCCCCATTTCTTCGCTGCCAAGTAGCTGCTGACTGCCCCCCTCAAATTGTTGATCCTCGCTATATAGTGGCCTGAGACCAGACCACATAGTAGATCTCTGGCTGAGGGAACCGGATGGGACAGAGGCGGGTTGAGGACAGATGAGGGCCGCTGACCCGCTCCCGGGCCATGTCAACTAAGGGTTGTGTCTGACGATCCAACCGACTCTTGGCTGGGGTTATCAGATGTCATCTGGGAGGAAGTGGATGACCTAGTCAACCAATCAAGAACCCTTCGGTTGCCAGTCAGCACACGGCCGCTAGATGACAGCGGCAGTTGTGGCCTCACCGAGTGACCCTGCTGCGACTCCCCTTGCTGTGCTGCGACCTGGGCCTGCTCCAGGAATGTTTGTGCCACTGCCACCTCTCTGTCTGACATACTGTTTGTTCTAAAATGTACAGACACTGTTTGATGAAGATATCTGTATATGATAAATACACACCCTGTATCTAACTCCAAATGAACCCACTAAGAAGCTTGGGTAACCCTTGGATATAAATTGCTCCACAAATGGGGAGGAAAAATTTTACTTGTATATGCCGTTTAAAAACTCTGTGTATTTTTTCTGAATATAAAAGCACAAACAGGCTTAATTAGCCTTTGGATATGAATTATGCTACTGAAAATTTCTTCTGTGGCGGTGAAAAAACAAAGTTTCTTTTTCTGAGTAAAAACTGCAGAAAAATACTTAGTTAACCCTTGGATGTAAATTGCGCAACAGAATTGAGCAGCCAAAAACTACGAGCTTTGTAGCGTGTTTACAATGGCGGGAATTTACGCTACACAACAAAAGAAAAACTTGTAATTAAACTTCGCTTTTGAATTATGCTACAGGAAAAGGTATTTTTTGGCGGTGAAATAAACATTTTCTTTTAGTCAACACAGAAGCAGAACAAAGCTTAATTAACCCCTGGATGTAAATTGCGCAAATGCCTTGAGCAACCAAAAACTACGAGCTTTGATGCGTGTTACAATGGCGTGTATTTTACGCTACACAACAAGAAGAAAACTTGTAATTAACCTTCGCTTGTGAATTATGCTACAGGAAAAATGTATTTTTTGGCGGTGAAATTAATGGTTTCTTTTAGTCACCACAGCAGCAGAACAACGCTTAATTAACCCTGGATGTAATTGCGCAAAAAAATTGAGCAACCAAAAACTATGAGCTTTGTAGCGTGTTTCCCAAAGGTGTGTATTTTACGCTACACAACAAGAGGAAAACTTGTAATTAACCTCGCTTGTGAATTATGCTACAGGAAAAATTATTTTGTGGCGGTGAAAAAAAACGGTTTCTTTTAGTCACCACAGCACAGAACAACGCTTAATTAACCCTTGGATGTTAATTGCGCAAAAGAATAAGCAACCAAAACTACGAGCTTTGTAGCGTGTTACAATGGCGTGTATTTTACGCTACCCAACAAGAGGAAAACTTGTAATTAACCTTCGCTTGTGAATTATCTACGGAAAAAAATTTTTTTTTTGGCGGGGAATAAACGGTTTATTTTAGTCACCACAGCAGCCCGAACAATGCTTAATTAACCCCCGGGTGTAAATTGCGCAAAAGAATTGAGCAACCAAAAAAAATATGAGCTTTGTAGCGTGTTACAATGGTGTGTATTTACGCTACACAACAAGAGGAAAACTTGTAAAATTTAAACCCTTTGGTTATAATTATGCTACAGGAAAAATATATATTTTTGCCGGTGAAAAGACGGTTTCTTTTAGTCACCACAGCAACAAACAACGCTTAATTAACCCCTGAGTAAATTGCGCAAAAGAATTGAGCAGCCAAAAATGAAGTGGCATTTGTATTGTAAAAACACTGTTTCTTTAAATGAATACAACAGGAACAGGCTTAGATCACCCTTGGATATTCAATGTGCTGTGAGCAGATAGGATTTAAATGTATATGCAGCTGCACTGGACACACACTGGACTTCAGATCCAATACCCCACAAAATCAGAAATAGAACATTAAGAGAAGCAGTCTCTGAGACAAGCTGAGACACCCCCCAAATAATGCTGTATAAAAATGAGTTCTTTAGTATCAGCTATCATAAGCAGCCGCGGTAGCACCTACCCTACTCAGTACAGTGAGAGCGGTATGAGCTCCCAGCGTCGCGCCCGGACTTATATAGTGAGGTGACGTCACAGAATCCCGCCGGTCTCTGATTGGCTTCATCTATGCACATGTCATGCAGGCTATGCTCTTCTTCCTCCCAGAGTTCTTTGCTCCATGTAACGCCATGGGCTCGCAGCCATTTTATCAATCAAAAGCACACTTCGTTCACGCAAAGTACCCCCAAGTTCGACTTCGTTCCGAACCGAAGTTTTCCTGAAATTCTAAACGAATTCCACTTCGTTAGAATCAATTCGCCCATCTCTAGTCACTTCGTACTGCGTAATGGCATTGTGCTGCTGCCACAATTGCTGGAGCATGTGGAGGGTGGAATTCCAGCGTGTTGCCACGTCAACAATGAGACGTTGACGGGGAGGCCGAGCTGACGCTGCAACGCAGCCAGGTGGGATGAAGCAGGGTGCGAACGGCGGAAGTGCGAACTCAGACCTCGAGCCTTCCTCAGCAGGCAGTCCAGACCTGGGTAGCGCTTTAGAAATTTCTGGACGACAAGGTTCATGACATGTGCCAGGCAAGGGATGTGCTCCAGCCTACCGATCTTAAGGGCGGCCAGCAGATTTCGACCATTATCGCACACCACCTTGCCTGGCACAAGGTTCTTGTCACCCAGCCAGCGCTCGGTCTTGTTGCGGAGAGCCGTCCACAGCTCCTGACCTGTGTGTGGACGGTCTCCAAGACAGATTAATTTCAACACGGCCTGGTTTCTCTGGGCACGTGATGCCACCAGAGGACCTTGGGGGAAAGAGCCCTGCACCATCCCTGCAGTTTTGAAGAGCGTGTGCCGAGCCTGAGAGCCACCGTCACCACCAGAGACATCCACCCAGCTCACCCAGTGAGCTGTCACAGAGATATAGCGGCCTTGGCCGTGCTTACTAGTCCATGTGTCGGTGGTCAGATGGACTTTTCCGGACACAGATGCAGACAACGCGCTTGAAATTTTAGATGACACGTGGCTGGCCAGCGCAGGGACGGCTTTTCTGGCAAAGAAATGCCTACTCAAAATCATGTATTGGGAGCAGCCAAGGGCCATGATGTGGCGGAACCCATCTGTGTCCACCAGACGGAAAGGCAACATTTCCAAGGCTAAAAGCCTGGCAATGCCGTCATTCATGCTTGTGGCTTTGGGATGGATTGGGTTTAATTGTTTATTCTGCTCCCAAACCTGGAAGACAGAAGGCTGGCTTCTAGACTGGCCGCTGTACGGTGTGCAGGTCATCAACCTGGTGTAAAGAGAAGGGGTTGGATGGGTCTCTGGTGGTGCTGGGGGTACTCGGGCGATGGTGGAGGCAGAAGCGGAGGCTGATCCCTGATCATGACTCTGAGAGGCATGGGCAGCTGAGGAATGCTTGGTGGTGGCGGAGGAGGAGGAGGCGGAGACAGAGGGTGTGACAGTGGTTGGAAGCCCGGCATCAGTGTGGCCTTTTTTGGCCAAGTGTTCCCTCCATTTCAACTCATGCATTCGCTACATGTGACTAGACATGTTGGTGGTGGTTAAACACCTAAGATTCTTGCCCCTACTTATGCATTTACGGCAAAGGCGCATATGACATCGCTGGGTGAATCAGAGGCTTGCTCAAAGAAGGCCCAGGCTTGAGAGGTCCTGGACCTTTTTGACGGCGATAAGCGAGGAGCGGGGTTTCCGCTGACCGTGGCTGGCGGAATCATATCAGCGGACTTCTGTGACTGCCCTCTCCCTTTTTGAGGCTTTACCCGTATTGACACTACCCCATCGTCTTCCTCCTCGTCCAGTGATGAATCGCTCACAAGCAAATTCTGCGGAAAAGACCACGTTGGATCTGCAATGTCGTCATCATCATCATCAACACAGGTGACTTGGTCGTCCTGACATTCTGCATCCAGGAGCTGCGGTCTACAAGCAAGGGGCACTGCAAGGCGTTGCCGACCGCCCGGGATTTTTGCCGATTGACTGGCTTCCTTCTCCTCCTCTGATGGCATCAGTAACTGGGCGTCAGAGCAGACCAAAATCATCCTCTTGGGCCTCTTGATCTGTTAACATGCCTTCTGATCCCAACCGCATTTTGTCATCAAAGAGGTCTTCAGAAAATGGATTATCCACAGTAGTGAGTACACGAGTTGACATTTGGGCTGCCTTTGCTTCATGTTGGACGGATGCTGATGATGCTGATGACGACATTTGTGGCCGTGACTGGGAGGTCGAGGAGGTAAGACTGCTGGATGCAGGTTGCATTAACCACTGAAAAACAGATTGGCGACGCTGTTCGTTACTGAGATTCACAGGGCCCTGACCCAGCGATGACAGGCCTTGCGTGTTATTGCCAGCACTGGAAGGAGCACCTTCTCTCATACTTCTACCTCCATGTCCTACACCCCTCTTTGCTCGCTTACCACCTGCATTTCGCTCCATGTTCAGAAAAATATAATTTTTAAAAAGGTTTGGAAGAGTTTTTGACAGTCTCTTATTGAAAGATGGCAAATCACAGCTATTCCTAAATCCCTCTAATTTCCTACAGCCAACTAGGATTAGAAACTGAAATGTTTCTTGCGAATACCTGTGAAATGCGGGTCTGGTGGAAGAACCGTAGTAAGACAAAATCAACAGTGTTCTTCCTTTAGTCCAGGGATTTACAAACTGCCCAGTAGGACTAGAATTGATAGTTTTCAACAAAATATCCTACAAGTGCGCTATCTGCGCCAAACTGAGATTCAACAAGCGCAATAAAACTATTCAGAAGTTACACGGATGAGAAATTGCATTTTTTTGCCGCAATGACAAACGAGAACAGTTACTAGAGAATTTTTCTATCAGAATTGTCGTACAGGGTGGCTATTTGAAAAAAACTAGGGCCGCACCACGTGCAATACAGCTATTTAAAAATTATACAGATAACAAACGATGTTTTTTGCACCTATAAATACACCTGCGGTGACTACAAAATTGCTGTATTCAAATGTAAGTGCAAGGTGGCTCTATGAACAAAACTGGGCCGCACCAAAGTGAAAAAAACACCTATTTGAAATGTATACGGATAATAAAAGGCTTTTTTGCACCTATAAATACACCTGCGGTGACTACAAAATTGCTGTATTCAAATTTAAGTGCAAGGTGGCTCTATGAACAAAACTGGGCCGCACCAAAGTAAAAAAAAAACACCTATTTGAAATGTATACGGATAATAAAAGGCGTTTTTTGCACCTATAAATACACCTGCGGTGACTACAAAATTGCTGTATTCAAATTTAAGTGCAAGGTGGCTCTATGAACAAAACTGGGCCGCACCAAAGTGAAAAAAAACACCTATTTGAAATGTATACGGATAATAAATGGTGTTTTTGCACCTATAAATACACCTGCGGTGACTACAAAATTGTTGTATTCAAATTTAAGTGCAAGATGGTTCTATGAAGAAAACTGGGCCGCACCAAAGTAAGAAAAAAAACACCTATTTGAAATGTATACCGATAATAAAAGATGTTTCTTGCACCTATAAATACACCTGCGATGACTACAAAATTGCTGTATTCAAATTTAAGTGCAAGGTGGCTCTATGAACAAAGCTGGACTGGGCCAAAGTGAAAAAAAACCTAATTAAATCATGTACAGATAATAAAAGTTGAGTTTTGCACCTATCAAATACACCTGCAGTTACTAGAAAAGATCTGTATCCTAATATAAGTACAGGCTGCACAACATACAAGTAATATTTCACCAAAAACTGGCCAAAAACTGTTAATCAAAACCCTTTGCAATGCAGGGTCAAAGCACGGTCTGGGCTGCACAATATCCACTCTCCTTTCAAAAGCCTGCCTGCCTGCCTGCCAGCCTGTCTGTCTGTCTGTGTTCGCCCGTAGCCCCCCGACTATCCCCCTCCCACCACGGCTGTACAGCGCTAGATGCTCCTTTAGAATTCTAAAAGATGAAAATCTCTAATCTACCTAAGTTCTAATGTTCACAGCTAAAAGCATAGTTGTCTGTGTGAAAAAATAGAACAGTTTCGCTGAGCTGTTTTGAGAGAGACCGAGCACACGTCCTGCTCTTATGATACACAGACACACACTGATCATGTACAGGAAGGGCTGTTCTATGTAAAACGATGTCATGTGATTTTTTCCAGCCAATCACAACCATACACATCCCAGTCATGACGTCGCACACCCAGCTCACCCTGCTCTATTCTCTAAGCTGATTTGCTGGCCGCCAAAATGACAGGGAGCGCTGAAAATGGCACGATATTAATAGATTATGTGCAGATTTTAACCTAAATTATCGCGTGATCGAAAAAATCCGATCAACATAAAACCCGTGCCGATTTCAACTTTGTCGATAATAATCGCTCAACACTAAAAATTACACAATGATATTAGCAGTAATAGTACAATTTAAATTAACAACAGTCCATACATCTAAATACTTGGTAAAGCTCCAAATTGCAAGTGCCTTAATGAGCAGAGCTTGCATGATAAGGGCACGATAAGGTCGCTTCTGCAGTCAGTTGCGACCACGGCAGGTAAGGGAAAGACAGAGGGAGCTCTGTCTCTATCTGCAGCCCGATGCACAATTACGGGATCCCGATGGCTTTTATGAGAACCCGGAAGCCTAACTAAGGCTTCTGGGCTGTCTGTGCCACACACTGGTGGCTGACAGTCACAATACATAGCAGGAGAGGCATGTCCTACTATGTATTTCAGTCCGTATTACAAAAGCCAGAGAATAAAAAAGACAGAGAATAAAAAAGTAGACATATTTGGTACCGATGCATGCATAACAACTTAGCCCATAAATCTGTCATGTTATTTAACCCACATGATAAATGCCATATAAAAAAAAACAAGAGCAGAATTGTGATTTTTGTTCATTCCATAAAATGTAAAAAAAAAAGCAATTACAAAGTCATATAAACCAAGTGGTATGCATGATAAAGTCAGTTCATCCCACAAAAAAACATAAAGTTATTGCTATCAGAAGATAGTGATGCATAAATATTGATTTATACAATAAAAACTCTTTTTTATCATTATAAAGTACTACAACATAAACTACTGTATATAAATTGGGTATCACCATAATTGTTTCGACCCACGGAGTAAGGAATACTGCAGGGTGAGCACTGTAAAATATTTAAAAAAAACTACTACCAGAATTGCAGTATTTGCAGAATTGCAGATTAAAGGAGATCAAAAGTCATGTCCACCCAAAAATGCTACCAATAAAAATGTTTACTCCATCTGCAAAAAAACAAACCCATAGCTCTGTACACAAAAGAAAGTTATGGCTCCCGGACACTGGCGATGTAAAAACATGTTGGTTTGTTTTTTTATTAAAAAGTGTTTTTGCTGTGTAAAAGCAGTAAAATATAAAAGAACTACATTTCATGCCACTGTAATTGTATCAACCTGCTGAATAAAGTTATCACATAATTTATAAAACATTGTGACTGCTCTTAAGAATAAAGCTAAAAAACACTACCAGAATTGCTGTATTTTGTTCATACCAAAAACCTTGGTAAAAAGTGACTGAAGTGTTATATGAACTCATAATGGTAATAATGAAAATGGCTACTCATCTTATTAAAAACAAGTCCTTACACAGCTTCTTTTACAGAAAAATAAAAAAGTTATGGCTGTTAGAATAGGATGACATTAAAATCTTTTTGCCAACATATTTCTATAGTGTTCTTGTACTAGAACTACTTAAAGTTGATGTTGTAATAGTACCAACCCACATAGTTAGGTAATTTTGTAATTTTTACCGCACAGGAAATGCTGTAAAAATTAACCCAAAAACAATCGCTGTTTTTTTCTTCATTTTCATGAATGTACAATACACCCCAGCTCTGTACTTAAAATTATCATCCTCATAACTGCACTTTAGTGCTGGGACTCATGAGTACTATGTAAACAGTTTACAGAGCTGTCAGAATGCAACACAACCCCCCAGCTTTGTACTGCTGTCCCGACTCAGAGATAAACAAACAGTTTATCCTCTCCTGTAACAACTTCTGCTGACTTCTATTCAATTTCAAACTTAAGGCTTGCAGGTCTGAATGCAGCCATATCGTTCTATGCTCAGGTCATACCCACTACAAGGGAGCATTTCTGAGCTGAGCCTGGCTTTGCCACACACAATAAGTGATGACAACATTAATTGAGGCAGAAGCAAAACCATGTGATCAATGAACGTCACATGGTTTGCAGGAAGTGGGGGGAAAAAGAAAGGCTCTTTCCCGGTTTTTAAAAGACAGGTAATAATTTTAAAAAAAGATAAATTAAAATCTGTTTTGGACTTAAGGACCAAGCCCTTCTGACGTGTAACTTTATTGAAGAATAATTTTTTAATGGTTTTGTGAATTTGAGAATCTTTTCTCGTGACACATTGTATTTTAAGTTAGGAATAAATTTTTGTTGAAACAATCTATTTATTTCTGCCAAATATCAAAATTTTGTGAAAATTTGGAAAAATTTCCCTTTTTCAAAGCTTATACATTTCTGCGTGTAAGACATAGTCATACCCAACAAATTAGTAACTAATGAACATCTACCATAAGTCTTTTCCCAAAGTTGGCATCATTTTTTAAAAAATTCATTTTTTTTTAGGACATTGGGGGACTCTTAAATTTTGTAGCAAATATTAACATTTTCAAGAAAATTTGTAACACTGATTTTTTAAGGACCAGTCCAGTTCAGTTGTGGCTTTGAGGAGCCTTTATGTCAGACAACCCCATAAATGATTCCATCTAAGAAACTGCACACTTCAAGTTATTAAAACAACTTACAAAGTTTGTTAACCCTTTAGGTGTCCCACAGAAATGAAAGCAAATAGGAGGTGAAATTTCAATATTTCACTTTTCGTGCAGATTTTCAATTTATACATTATTCACTGGAACATGGTAGATGATAACAGGGAAATGCAATTCAATATGATTCCTCACATCCTGTTGTTTGCAGACATATCCCATATGTCAGCCTAGTGCATTATTTGACTCAACCACAAGCCTCAGAGTAGAAAGAGCACCTATGGGTATGATTTTCTTTTGGATATATTTTAGGCACCATTCCAGGTTTGCAGACACCCTAAGGTGTTAAAACTTAATAAACTCCCCAAAAAGGGGAAATTGGAAAAAAACACCCTTTAAGGAATATATCCAGGGGTGCAGTGAACATATCAACCCCATAGGTGCTAGACTAATTTTTTTAACATTAGGCTGTAAAAATTAAAAAATTTATTTTTTTCCCCAAAATTGCAGTTTCAGCTGTTTTAATTTTTTTCAGGGAATCCAGGAAAAA
>JAODAL010071550.1:0-15481 GCA_025379985.1 Phyllomedusa bahiana
TGACTATGCTGGCAGTGAAATAGATATAAATAAAGCGCTTTAGCTTATTCATGTAGACATATGTTTTCTGATAGCATTTTAGTCTATTCTGAGTATGCAATATTTTATTCCGTAAAAATAAAAATAATAGATACAATCCATTATGTAGAACAATATGCTTCTGTTTACTGGCCATCTGTCATGTCAGTTCTACAGAAGCAAGTAGAAGCATTGTGGGATGAAAGGATATAGACAGGGTGCAGACATATTATTTGAATAATGCTGAATTTGCTTCTTCTGTAAGCAATAGGGCAACGTAAGGTATATTGCTTGGAGCAACCCTCCAGATTAAAAACAATTACATTATAACATTCATCTGTCCTTTGCTGGAGGCGCCTGCCCTATATTGATCGAGCCCTTTGAGTTTGCTGCATTATCACCTGTCTGGAAAACAATAACTCTTGATTAAATCACTAGTTAGAGGAACAAAATGCAAATTATACACTTTAATATTCTGCAATATGGAAGCGTTCATTAAAATGTGCAATACATTTTCCACATGTAATGAAGATTGCATTCATCTATATATACATCCCTCCAGATATGTTCTGCTAACAATGCTAGACAGGTTGGACCTCCGGGGAATTACGTGCTAAGCCATGTTAGGCAGCATGTAGAGCCAGTAATGGCTCATTAGACTTTATAGCGCATGTCCTGGGAAGGAGAATAAAAAAGCATCAAAACATCTTTTAAAATAAGTATTGATGAGGTAGAAAAGCAACAAATAGCTGAAAACATCATTCCTGCCATCATAAAATATGTTTTTGATAGTTTTATTGTTTTTTTTATTTCTTTGGTTTGGCTTTTACTATATGTATACAGCAGGGCCGTTCCTAGGCTAAATTGCACTCAGGGTGAATTCAAGAAATGTCCCCCCCGTAAAATAATGCGCTACAATGCCTCACCAGATAGTTGCTCCCTGTAGCCAGATAGTTGCCCCTGTAGCCATGTAATACCCCCTGTAACCAGACAGTAGCCCCGGCAGCCATGATAGTTGCCCCTGTAGCCAGATGGTTGCCCTTGTAGTCAGTTGCCCCTGTAGCCATGATAGTTGCCTTTGTAGTCCAGTTGCCCCTGTAGCCCTGCCAGTTGCCCCCTGTAGCCAGTTACCCCCTGTAGTCAGTTGCCCCTGTAGTCAGTTGCCTCCGGTAGTCAGTTGCCCCCTGTAGCCCTGCTAGATGCCAGTGTAGTCAGTTGCACCCTGCAGCCAGTTGCCCCTTGTTGTCAGTTGCCCCTGTAACCCTGCCAGTTGCCCCCTGTAGCCAGTTGCCCCCTGTAGTCAGTTACCCTTGTAGCCCTGCCAGTTTCCCCCTGTAGCCAGTTGCCCCTGTAGCCCTGCCAGTTGCCCCCTGTAGCCAGTTTCCCCCTGTAGTCAGTTGCCCCTGTAGTCAGTTGACCCCTGTAGTCAGTTGACCCCTGTAGCCAGTTGCCCCCTGTAGCCCTGCTAGATGCCCCTGTAGTCAGTTGCACCCTGTAGCCAGGTGCCCCCTGTATTCAGTTGCCCCTGTAGCCCTGCCAGTTGCCCCCTGTAGCCAGTCGCCCCTGTACCCATTTGCCTGCTGTAGTCAGTTGCCCCCTGTAGCCAGTTACCCCCTGTAGTCAGTTGCCTTTGTAGCCAGTTGCCCCTGTAGCCCTGCTAGTTGCCCCTGTAGTCATTTGCCCCTGTAGCTAAGGATAAAAACATAAAAAAAATGTACTCACCTTTCCAGAATCCCTGCAGTGGCAGGTCCAGGAGCCAGGATTCAGTGTAAGCGGCGTGACGTCACCACGCCGCTTACACTCAGCTCCCGGTGTCTCCAGGACGGACGAGAGCCGAGACTCAGCGTCGCAGGGGGCGTGGTGAAAGTCGTGCACCCCCTGCAATGCTGCTGTGTATGTATCAGCGCACTGACTGAGCGCTGATACATACAGGGGAGGAGGCAGGAGGGGAGCGATCTGTCCTGCCTCCTCCCTGTGCACTAAGTGTGTGCAGCTGTTGGCTTTGACTCTGCACGGCCGTTGTAAAACGGCCGTGCAGAGTCCAGGGCTAACCGCGGGGCGGGCGAGGCGGGCAGCGACCCCCTCGGGTGAGCGGAGCCCAGGCGCCCCGGGCGATCGCCTGCCTTGCCCGCCCCTAGGAACGGCCCTGGTATACTGTACCTACATATAGTAACAGACTTGCTTTTTGTATTTTTGATTTAGATTTCTTTCTTTTTTCTTTGCAGTTTGCAGACAAAATTAGACTTGTAGGCCCATCAGTAAAGTAGGACTCCCTCTCCATACAAGTTTCCAAACAAATGTCCTAAAAGTAACAAAGTCACAATACAAAAAAGACAAGAGAACAGGAACAAGAACATTATTTGGATAGATTTGATTATCTCCACTTAATTGTAACTAACCTAAGCTACAGGGAAATTTAGGAATTTAGTTACAAACATAAATTGTTAGCACCATCACTTATTTTCTGGTATTTGCAGTGCGCCCAATACCACCAAGCTGCTCCCAAAGAGGTTAGCAAGAAAGGCAACACATTGCAAACTACGGGAGAAGAGCCTTTGGAGTGTCTATTTCCGTATTAGGGCCCTCCTGATAGTGGAAAATTGCCAGCATAGGAGTGAGGCATATAGTCGAATACAACAGAATCTTAAGATGTTTTCTACTGCAACCCACTCCCACAAATCATGATGTAAATTGAAGTAAGTCCGCTCAGCGCACCAGATGTAGGTGAGAGTTTAAAGGCCACAATGGCTGAGTGCATTATGCCATTTTATATGTCTCTCCACAATTCAGTGCCAATATTTTTGTGAACATATGCCCAGTTGAGTTTTATCTTTAAGCCAGCATCTGGGTCATTTAATTGTTGACACCACTGTTTAAGAAAGCCTTGGGTTGAACTCCTAAGAGCACTGGGCACAACTGTTGGTATAGGGAGGGGGTCTTGGGAGAAACTAGTTTGAAGGCCTACTACAGCATCAAAATGGTTCTGATGTTGTTCCTTTCTAATATCCCTGAGAGAAGCCATAATAGTATGTTTTACTTATGAAAATTGTAAATGTTGGGGGTTTTGTAATCCGAATTGCAACTATCAACTATCTCCGACAGAGCACACCTCTAACCTCTTTCATGAAATAATTGATTAACTGTTGAAATACCTGATCCATCCATTAAAGAATGCAAGTTATTACCTGTGAGATTATGCCAAAATGGTAAATATTTAGATACATGTTTCCAACAGATTAATGATATCTTGCAATAAAATAAATTATTTCACAAAAATAAGTAATTGGGACATAGAAGTATGTAGCAGGGCAACTAGATTCCAAACTCAATTTGGCTTCTAGTGAAAAGTGCAGAATAACAACTGGTTTTATAAATCCCATCCATGTAGTGCCTAGTCAGACAGGCCAAGTTATACCCCTTGACATTGGGTAAGTTAGTTCCACAATCCTCATTACTGGCCATCAGCTTGTTGAGACAAATCCTAGGTCTCCTGCCTCTGCAAATGAAGCATAAAGGTATGTTCAATACGTTTTTGGATACATTTTTGATCCGAAAATGCATTCAAAAGCGCTGTGTAAAATGCATCCATTTTTCTATTTTTTATTACATCATAACAAACATATCAAGAAGGGCATAAATGTAACATCAATATTTTGGTCACTTTTCAAATCTTTCTGGAAGTCACACAGGAACTAGGTTTCTCTTAGTCATGCCACTCTATCAAGTAGAGATATTATCTTGAATGATGTGAAGACTCACAAATAGAAGCATATATATTTCTAACATAGTAACATATTAAATAAGATTGGAAAAAGACCCAAGTCTATCAAGTCCACCTATAACTCTACAGTGTTGAGCTAGAGGTGGATGCCAATTGTCTCATACAAGAGAAAAAATTCCTTTCTGAGTCAAAATATGGCAATCAGAATAATCCCTGGATCAACTTTCCAACCTCAGAATTTATTAACTAAAACCTATGATAGTATATTTTTCTTGAAAGGCATCTAAACCCTTCTTGAACTTCAATGAATTCACCATTAGTGGCATTGAGTTACATTGTCTTACAGTAAAGAATCCCTATCTGTGATGATGGTGAGTCCATTTTTCCTCTAAACGTAGAGGATGCCCACTTGTCATTGTTACAGGTCTAGGTATAAAAGATCATGCAAGAGATTTGTGTACTGTCCTTTCACATATTTGTACATATTTGTGGTATTGCGCTTCATATCTAACACTAGAGGTCCTTATGAAGTTAAGCTGCCTGTACACCATTAATAACAGTTGTATGAAGAATCTTTAAGCCAAAAAGTTATGTGCACTAACTCCTCCATACATGTGGACACCTGGCTGTACCAGACTCACATGTTTACAGCTAACCCTCTAATGAGTATGGGGGTGTTCAAGCTCTACTCCGTCAGTAGATGTTGTCAGAAAGAAAGATTAGGCATGTTGGATTTCACCATGTCTGAGCCTTTGTTGTTACGGGAGACAAGTCACCGCCAGAAGTGTTTGGCAGTGACTTAATTACATTCTCCCCATTACGAACACATGTGATAATACTGTCACACTTCAACAAAGCCTTCTTGATATGTGAACCCACTGAGTGGCAAATGGATGGGACTAAACTAGGAAGTGTCAAGGAATTGTAAGTTTTTCACTCTTAACCACAAGTTGGTTTAGACTTTCAGGGAATGAAGGTCCCAGCCAAAAGCGGACTTGCCCACAGAGGAATAGGGGAAACCCCGGGTGAGCTTCTGGGTATGGTGGACCCCTTTCAGGGATAAAGACAGAGAAAAAGAGTTGAAAAGCAAGAGGTAAAGTTCAAGAGTCATGTGCAGTCTTGTACAGTAGCAGAGCCCCAAGAATTAACTCAACCGATGGGCCCCAAGAATGAACACCACTAGTGGGCCCGAAGAAACCAATTCACTGTTGGACCCCAAGAATCTACTCCACTAGTGGGACCCAGATGCCCGAGTTCAACACTGGTCCCAGCTACAACCTATACTGATTAAAAACGGTCTGTGTGGATGGGTGAACTGCACAACCGAGATGGAGGCTGCCACTCCCCATGAAAATAATCCAAAAAACAAAAAATGATTAGCACATCCAAAACAATTTTAAATAAAATGCTATAGGTGTATGCTGACATGTCCACAAACAATACAAACACAATAACATATCAGCAGCACTCTATAAATGCTAAGAGACTGTCACACAATGAAAATATGAACCATTTTATAAAGTCATTAACATAATGTAGGATAATATACTATTACAAAAGGATCTGGATACGTTGGAGGCCTGGGCAGAGAAGTGGCAGATGAGGTTTAACACTGAGAAATGCAAGATTATGCGCATGGGAAGGAAAAATCCAATTCATTATTACTTGTTAAATGGAAAAACTCTGGGTAAAAGTGACATGAAAAAGAACTTCAGAATCTTAATGGACAGTAAACTTCATTGTAGCAGCCAGTGTCAGGCAGCAGCTGCCAAGGCAAACAGGATCATGGGGTGTAGTAAAATGGGCATAGATGCACATGATGAGAACATTATAATCCCATCATTCAAGTCAGTGGTCAGACCACACATGGAATATTGTGCACAATTTTGGGCACCAGTGCACAGAAAAGACATTGTAGTGCTTGAACAGGTTCAGAGACGGGCAACAAACATAATAAAAGGACTGGATGGACCCAGAAAGATTAGCAACATTAGGGTTATTTGGTTTAAAGAAAAGACACCTTCGAGGGGACCTAATAAATATATATAAATATATAGGGCATCAATATTAAGTTCTTTCCCATAATCTTTATCTATACTGATTTATACTGATTTCTACATAAACATAGAAAGGCATTCTTTACTGTAAGAGCAGTGAGACTGTGGAACTCGCTGCCAGAGGAACTTGTCCTGGTAACTTCACTACCAGAGTCCAAAAAGGCGTGGATGCATTTTTAGAGTGCAATCATATAACAAGTTAGGGCATGTCCCCACGGCACTGGTTTTCGGACGGTTTTTCAGGCAGTTTGCAGTTTTGCAGACCGCCTGAAAAACTGCCGAAAATGAGCTCAACGGGCTCCTGTGGAAAACCCGTGCAACAGTCCCCACTGCACGGGTTTTCCGAAGACCTCGTCCAAAACCTCATCCAAAAACGCTGTGTGAACATGCCCTAACTCAACAAGGTCCTGGTAGGTTGTCACAGGTGCTGCTGGAGGGTGCATGAGGAGGATCCTTAGATCAAACACAGACTGATGTGGTGCACCAGATGCTCACTTGGTTTCAAATTTTATTTTATTTTATTTTTTTAAATTTTTTTTTTGGGGGAGAGTAATCCTATAAAACTTAACTTTTACTAGAAATGTTTTAAAAAGGAGTGGAATAAACTCCTAACATATAATTTTACCAAACTAATGAACACTGCCAAGCATGTGAAAACTATCCCTGTATGTCCCTACACGGGATACTGCTTACCAATATTGTGGGAAGTTCATCCCAATAAGGACGGACCCACCAGGAACCTAGGGATAGTAAGTCCCTATTAGGCCCTATACACAGGACAGTAATATATCTTTTAAATTACCTGTGCACTAAATCCCACATTAAGCAAACAACAAATGAAAAATCAAAAAACAAGACCCTAAGACTTAATTCAGACTACAAACAAGGCTATAATCACAATAGATAAGCCTACAAGCAAGGCTATAGTCATAGTATGTAAGCCCAACGCGTTTCGTACCCCCATGTGTAGGGTCTCATCAGGGGCAAAAAGTATTTTGACATCAGCCTTAAATACAGTTCAATATAAGGGCTCTACAATTTTATATTCAATAAGCAGGTAGCCATGTAATGAGTATTCAATAAGCAGGTAGCCATAGAATGAGTATAATACTTCCTTCAGGCATATAGGTTTAAACAAAAATGAGTATAATACTTCCTTCAGGCATATAGGTTTAAACAATATCAATAGTTGTACATATGGCAGTGGCCATGTGACTCACCAGTCTAGGTCAGAAGTCCAAACATGTCAACTCAAAGCCAGGTCCTCAATTGACCAAACATTTTACTTACTGATAGTAAAACTGAGAACTGTCCTGGTGTTCCAATTTAAAGGATAGATTCACCCCAGGGTAGTCTCATTACACCGTAGCCGCTAGAAAGCTGCTCCAGTTTTAAGCAGAGTCTACAATAAAACCGGCAGTCAATAAACTACATTCCTATAAGCCTATGAAGTCACAATATACCTGATCAGGATATCATACTTACATCGTTTCACTGCTTAAGCGCTTACAAAGCTCTTGTTTGATGAGCTAGCTGTAACTGAGAGCGGAGTGCTGCATCTCTGCGCGCGTCTCTGATCAGTCCGACCGTGCGCCTCTCTATGGTTCGGCGTCTGACGTCATCCGGCGCATGCGCATTCTTATCTTCTGACCAGCCTATAGCTAGAGCGGTCAGTCGTAATCCCTGACGTCAGGTAAAGAGATAGGTAAAGCTTACCTATGCAACATACTGCTCCTGATCAAGGTGCATTAGTGCAAATCTAGCCAGTCTGTTTTTTTAGAATAACGCTGCGCCCATTACATCTACATGAATATTACGGGAATTACGGCTCATATGTTTAAACAAGTTGAGGTACATGAGAGCAATGAAAATATGAAAGTGTTATAGAAGTGTTTAGATGTCTCCAGAATTCAGGATATAACAGTCCATAAGTAAAGAACGGTGGTTCTCAATAAGTGGAAGAGGGAGATTAGCAATTATGGTACATAAGATGTTACAAAATGTAATTAAATATATTCAAGCAATTATGGCCAAAAGAGAACAGGGTAACCCATAGGCAATTGCATATACCACCATTCAGATAAAGCAATTAAAATTAAGCTGCTCATTCAGGCCATGTGGGGAAACAGTGTCTAACCTGAAAATCCATTTCGCCTCAGTTTGCAAGACTCTCCTATCCATGTCTCCCCCACATATTGAGACCCAAAAACGTTCAAGAGCCCCCAAATTTTGGAAAGGGGCCATATTTTTCCCCCAAAGTACTTTTTTGAAATGTCTACCTTGTTTTGGGGGGTCTGTTTGTTTCCCAATATCTCAAAAGTGTTAAAAAAGGTTTCGCTGTCTCCAGGGTCTTATTTCTTTTTTTTATTAAAATTTTCCAAATTTTCAGAAACTTTTAGCTTTTTTAAAAAAACATGGGGAAAGGGAAATGCAGTTCACAAAAAACCCCCAATAAAATTTTTATATTTACGACCTTACGATGGCCCAATTCGGTTTTAGGTTTTTTTCTTAAAAACCCCTCTGCATTTCCTTTTCAAATTTCCCCAAAATTTTAAAACAGCCCAACTGTTTCCCACCCAGCCATGGGGGGCACTGGAAACCTTTCGGCTCAATTTGGGAAAGTACAAATCTGTTTAAACCCCAAAAACTTCCTCGTCTATGGGGGAACCCGGGGTATTTAGGCAAAACATCAGTCAAATTTTTGTATCCATTTTAAGAATGTCCCAAATGCTTCCCTCAGGACACCCTAATGGAAAGAATTTTTCTAGTCAAAAGGGGGCTTTTCAAAACCCCGATTTGGGGAATTTTTCTGATTCTCTTATCCCCGGGGGCCCGCAGTTTAGGACGAACTTAGAAAGGGAAAATTTTTATGCCCGTTTGATAACCCTTTCCGGGGGGTTAAAACCCCTTTTCTTTCTGAATCTTACTTCCAAATCCCATGGGGTTTATGGCCCAATGGGAAAGCCACAAAAAAAATTCCCCAATCATAAATTTTGGGACCCCAGTTGTCTTTTTCCCGCAACATTTTCCCGGTCCCTAATTATCGAAAAATTTTTTGCCCGACACACCAAAGGTCCATTTAATTCGATGAAGCCCAAAACAACGACTCATCAAAAAAACCAAAACCCCAAACTGAAAAAAACCAACCATCATGAAGGTTTTAATTTTTGTTTTGCTTTAAAATTTTTGGGTTTTTCCCGCCCCATAAGTAGTTGGGGGTTTGCTGAACTGTTTTTTTTTTTCACCCCCTGGAAAACCCCTTTGGGGTTTATTTTCCCCAAAAAAGCTGCTCCCTTTTAGCTTTGTCGGTCCACCCTCCACCCCCTTTGTTTCTTATATTCACTTTGACCCTTTAATGGCACGTGTTTTTCTCTGAAAATTTTCCCTTCACTTATCTACAGTGATGCCAAATTGTCCACTCATGATACACTTTTTACCACGTCACACCCGTTAAAAATTTTCAAATGCGCAGTTTCAGAAATACCGACATTTTTTGGCCCCAAAAACCAAAAATCATTTCCCTTTTTTGGGCCCCCGTTTATAAATTGCCCCAAATTTCCCCCTGACAGCAATGAGGTATTTTTGACGCTGGGGAGTGGGTCCGCCGGGCCAACCCCCAAGCGATGATATTTAAAACCACGCCAGGGAACCAAAACTAAAGGGAGCCCCCGGTTTTTCCCCCAGAGGCCCCCTGGGAAAGCGGGATGGACCTTCTGGGCGGGGAGGGTACCAGGGGCCCCCCCCCGACCTGACTTGCTTGCGGGTGGCGGCCGGGGGTGCTGAAAAGGAAAGAAAGTTTTGTCCCAAAAATCGTAGTCGTGGGCGGCCAAAAGGAGGCAGGCGGCGGGGAAGGGTTTTGTGGTGGGGACAGGCAGGTAGGTCAGGGCAGGCCCGCAGGGTTTGGGGTCGGGGAAAAATTTGCAAGGGTCTGGGGACAAAGGGAAGGGAAGAATTAAAACTTTTGGTCCGCTTTTTCTAAAAAGGTGGGGCAACATAAGATCCACAGGGAAATACATGGGTTCAAAAAACCCATATAGGGGGCAAGGGCCCCGGGAAATTACCCAATTTCCCGGCGCACGTCCCTTCAAAAATTAAATGGACGGAGCGCGCGCGCGCGCTAGGGGTACCCGCCATGGCCCATTCCGGCCCAGGGGGCGAGGAACCGGACGGGGAAAAGGGGGCCAGGTGAGGGGATGGGGCGGGTGGGGCCCCTGTCCCCCCCGGGGACCCGTTTTTTGGGGGGGGGCCAGCGAAACCCCTTACGCACCCCCCCCCCCTTAGGGCCCCCCACCCTTTTTTGGCCCCGCAGAAATCTGGGGAAGGAAAGAGGGTCCCCATTCCCGGTTTTTAGATTCAAAGGGTCCCAGGAAACTCCCCTTGGGTCCGAAAACCCCCCCAATCCCGAGGAAGGGAAAAATTTTGCCCTTTACCCTTTCATAGCCCCAAAAAGTCCTTTACCCGAAGATTTTCAAACGGATTCGGCTACTGGGGAAAGGGGTCAAATTTCCCTTCCCAGAAAAAAAGGTTCAGAACCAAAAGGGGTTAAGGGGGGATCATGAAATGTGTTGTGGATCCCGGAAAAGATGGAGGCAAAAAAAAGCCCTTTTTTGTCACAGGGTTCAACTGCCAAAAACCCTTTAAGGGGGCCCAGAAAGCCAGGGGCCCCCAAATTTTAAACAAAGGGGCCTTTCAGAGGCCACATTCCCTTTAGGGGGGCCAAACTTGGTTTCCCCCGGGGGGGAAACGTCGGGGCCGGTTTTTTTCCCCCCCCCTTTTTCTGCCTGAGACTTTTATACGGGCAAGGGGCCCCAAGTAGAGAAAAGCCCCGTTCCTGCCAGAAGGGCCCTTGGAAAATCCCGAAATGGTCGTTGCAGCGGGGGACATCCGAAATGAGGAGGGGGGGGAAAGGGGGGGGGCGGGGTGGCGGGGGCCCTTTGACTACAAAGAACGGGGGGGAAAGACGGCCCGCATCCGGGGTTTCCATTGGGTTAAAAAGCCAAAATTTGGCCCCCCGGGAGCAGCCCCGGTCCAGTTGCCCTTAGTTTCCAAACCCAAAAAAGTGACGCAGGTTTTTCCCCAGAATTGGTTCACCTCTCCCCTGCCCATTGGACCCGAAAGGGTTTTTTATCCGGAAAAAAAAAAGTCCAACTTGACCCTTTCCCGACGGGGAGCACAACCACGCCAAAAATAGGAAACAAATTGAACACCGCGGCGGGGACAATGTGTGAGGGCCCGTCCATTAAAGGGGGGAAAAATATCCGGAAGAAAAAAATTAGCCAATTGGGGGCAGTACGGCAGGGGCCAAGGGGGGAGGCCAACCCAAAAAAAGGCATCTTTTAGAACCGGTTTCCTCACTACCCCCGATGACCGAATTTTTCCCCGGGAGACTGGTAAAGGTCCGGACGAAGCCCATTTGGGTATGTGGTCCATTGGGGTCTCTGGCACAGGCAGGGGATGCAAAGAACCCGGGGCCGTTTGGGGGACCTTTTTTTTTTCCCAGCACAAGGGCACAGGGCGGGGGTGAAGTTTCCCTTTTACATCCTGTGCTAGAGTCGGCCCCAGTTTGTGCCCGCGAGATCAAACGTTTTTTAAAATTTCCCCCAAACTCCAGGGAAGGGCCAGCCAAAAAAAAAAACTATGCCCCCCACTCCAGAATCTTTCCCCCTGAGTGCCAGTGGCACGTAAGTTTGGCCCGAAAGGGAAGTTTTGGAGACCTTTTGGGGGGCCAGGTGAAACCAACCGTTCCCGGGGGAAAAAATGGTGGTTTTGACCCCGGGTTTCTCACCCGAACCCCGTCTAGGCATGAGAGAGGGCATCAGCCTTGGGCGTTTTTTCTCAGCAGGCCGGGGAAAAGTATTTCGAAAGTCAAAAAAGTGGAAAAAAAGGGCAAACCCCCGAGCTTTGGCGGGGGATTTAGACGTTTGGGCCCTTTTGAAGATACAACCAAAAATTTTTTTGATCCGAAAAAATGTCCGGGTTGGATGACAGCCCCCTCCAAGGGGAAAGGGGGGGGTTTCCCACTCCTCTAGGGGTAAATTTAATTTGGCCCAAAATTTTCCCCCCTCCCCAAAGGATAGTTTTCCCCCTTTAGCCGGCGGGGAAAAAGGGCTTCGGGGAAAAAAAACCCACAAGTGGAATCTTGCCTTTGGAGCTTCTCTGTGTGAGGGGCCGCCCCTGCCCCCATGGAAGAGGGCATCCACCTCCAAAAGAACGGGGTCTCGGGGGAAACGGCCCACCAAAACAGGGGCATGGAGAAGGGCCCCTTTTTAGATCCACAAACCCTTCTCAGCCTCCCGGGGGCCAACATCCGGGGTTGCATTTTTTCCTAGTAAGGGGGCCCCGATAGGAGCCACCAAGGGGAGAAGGGGGGGGGAATAAATTGTCGGTAATAATTCGCAAAAAAGCCCGCAAGAGTTTTGCCGGGCCTCTTTTAGGCCTTTAGCCGAGACTATGTTTGCCGAGGGGAAAAGGGATTTCTGGGCCGATGGAAAAAAGGCCGAAAGGTTTAGGGCAGGCCCGGGAATGGTCGTGGCGTTTGGCAGGCAGGTAGGTCAGGGGAGGCGCCCGAGGTTTTTGGGGTCGGGAAAAAAGTACAAGGGGTTTTGGTACACGGTAAGGCAAAAAATATACTTTGGAAAGGGTTTCTCTAAGGGTCGGGGCAACATAGATCCAGCAGGGAATTTTAGTGGGGGCCAAAAACCCATTAGGGAAAAGCGCCCGGCCCAAAAAAACCCCAAATTTCCCACCGCACAGTCCCTTTTAAATTTAAAATGGGGAAGGAAAGGGGCACGCGCCCCTTGGGGGGCGCAAAGCCCCAAAATTTTCCGGGCGGCAGGGGAAAGGGGACCCGGTGCGGGAAAACAGGCCCGGTGAGTGGGTGGGGGGGGTGGCGCCCACGGCCTGGCCGGTGCGGGCCCCCGGCGGGGCCCCCCTTCCCCCCCGGGGGCCCGTTTTTGGGGGGAAATCCCGGGTGCGGCCCCCTGTCCCTGGCCCGGACCCCGGCGGGAACCCCTTTTACCGGGGTATGTGTTTCAAACACCCTTTTCCCCCACACCTTTCAGGGGAAGGAAAAAAAAAAATTTTAAACCCTTGTTTATTGTGTAAGTTTTTCGGGAAAGACAAAGACAGGGAAAATCTATAGTTTAAAGGGTAGGTTAAAATTTTAAAATTTTAGGGATATAATTTTCAAAAAACCAGAAAAAAACACTTGTATAAATTATTTGAAAATTTTTTTTTTCATTTTTGCATGAGAAATAAGGGATTTATCCCTTTTGGCAAAAAAAGACTTTAAAATTTGGTGGCAAAACGCTTTTTGGGGAAGCACAGCCCGTAGACTTTTTGGTTTTAGTTTAAAGATAGGTTTTCCGGGGACAAAGACAGGAGGAATTTTTTTTCCTCTCCCTTTTCAGATTATCTTAAATTTATTAAGATTTTGAAGCTGTCACTTTTGGGAACTCGGGGCTGCAAACCCCTCCCTAAGTTTTCTGTGAGATTAAGATCTGGGGGACTGGCTGGCCATTCCATGAACTTAATGGTCTTTTTTTTTGGGGCCGTTTCCTTGTTAAACCTTGGGTTTTATGTTTTTTGGGTCATTTTTCTTTCTGGAAAATCCCGCCATGACCCATTTTTTTTAAAGTCCCGGGGGGGAAGGAGGGTTTTTCCCCTCAGGATTTTATGGGGACATGGGTCCATCCCTTCCCCCTTTGATGCTGTGAAGTTTTGTCCTGTAGGGAAAAACCCCAAAACTGATGTTTTCCACCTCCATTGGGTTGACCCGTGAGGTAGGGTTTCTTTGGGTCCCTAGGGGAGCATTTCTCTTTCCTTCCAAAAAACAAAGGGGGTTAATTTCAAAAAAGGGTCAAATTTTTTTCTCATCTGACCCCAGCCCCCTTCCCCAATCACTTTACCGAATCATCCAGATGTTCAAATTTGGGAAACTTTAAAGGGCCCGCTCATGTCCTTCTTGAGCCCAAGGGGGGCCTTGCGGGCCCCCGCAGGATTTTGAACCATTTTCGGCGTAAAGTGTTACCAAGGGTTTTTTTTGGTGACTGTGGGCCCCGTGCCTTTAAAAACATTTAAAAAGTCCCCCCCTTTTAAATTTTAGGTGATCTGTCACCCCCCTCATAATCAAGTATACCCCACAAAAGGGGAGATTTTGCATGGTGTTCCAGTTTGATGTCGTTTTAAAATTTTTTGTTTTTCCTTTTTATTTCTTTTCTATTGGACCAACATTGCTTTCCTTTTCACCCAGGTTTTTACTTAGGTTTTGTACCCCTATTTCCCGCTTTGGGGCAGGTCTATGATTTTTTGTTTCCCCCCGAAAATCCTTAGAAAGCTTTTTGGGTTTTTCCTAGGGTTTAGAGGTTAGAGCTGATTAAAATGGTCTGTGGGGCAGCATCTTTTATAAAGACAGCTGTGTTTAATGCAGGTAACCATGTGATAAGGAGCGTCAAACTGGTCTGTAGGAGCCAGAACTCTTAGTGGTTGGTAGGGGATCAAATACTATTTCTCTCAGTAAAATGCAAATAAATTTATATAATTTATACAATGTGATTTTCTGGATTTTATTTTGGATTTCCTATCTCTCAATGTTAAAATTAACCTGCCCTTAAAATTATAAAAGAGATACCGCTCACCTAGTCCGGGCAGGCTAAATTCACATATAGCTTCAAGGTACGGTGATGTGGCGTCTCTGTCCCCGGCGTCCCGCTGGCAAACATCGCTTGCGGTAGTCCAGCGGATCCACTACCAGACCGTTACAGTCGGATCCGGCCATGGATCCCGCCTATGTGTCTTTGCCGAGCGTCGCCAGCATCACCACTGTCGTGGTCAAGCACTCGAAGCAGACCGCGCAGCAAGCGGAGCAGCTCTCCTCTCTGATGCAGCAGTTCATCACCACTCTGCAGCAGCAGTCGGCTGCAGTGGTTCCTCCTGTGGCTTTTCGCTCCCGGTCGGCCCTAACTCCGGTTGTCCATGCCGACTAAATTTTGACGGGGACCCCCAAAGGCCTGCAGGGGCTTCAAAACCAGTGCTCCCTCCATGTGGAAATTATGGCTGGTCAGTTCCCTTTGGGAAAAATCCAAGGTAGCTTTCGTGGGTCGCAACTCTCCGAAGGCCCTGGCATGGGCTACAACCCCTGTGGGACAGAACGATCCCGGTGATGGCAGACCTACAGTCGTTTCTCAGTGAGTTCCGCAGTGTGTTTGTGGAACCAGCCCGTGCATCCTCCACTGAGACAGCCCTCCTAAACCTACGTCAGGGGGAAATTTTTCTGTGGAGACTACGCAGTGCAATTTTCGCACCTTAGCCTCTGAACTGTCATGGAACGAGGCCGCTCTGTGCGCCACCTTCAAGAAAGGGCAATACACTACGTCGAAATCCCTAAAGAAGCATTTATGCTATCTATCATACATGAAAAAACTTTGAGACTCTCGGTTCACATATCATGATCAGAACATGTTTAAGCTGCCCACGACTTCAACGTGTCTCAAATGGGCCCGTCCTATCCTATCTTTACCTCTCAATCGAGCCAATCAGGCCCTCCCCCTGGTCACCGACCTCCATTATTCCCGAGAGAAAAAATAAAAAACACCAACCGCAAAGCTGCCCTTTTTATGACAGCCTGTGAGAGTGGGCGGGGACAAAACCCAAAATGGAAGCACCCCCCCCCTTTTTCCAAAAAAAA